>JADGIL010001504.1:9036-30272 GCA_020352625.1 Cactoblastis cactorum
TCTGTAACCCCGCGGTTGTTGCAGCCCGCGGTTATGACCCGCCTGCTCGTTTGCCTCCCTCTGACATAAAAAAAACTATGGTGTATTGTAAACATATTTTTTTTTATTGAGAAGGATTTTGATGCGAACATACTCACTAAAACCTGATTACGCAATTCTACAACAAGAAACCTTTGGAGATGATAAAGTTCAGAAGCGGCAATACTTACTGCAGAAGTAGCTCAAGTAGCAAGCCGAACAACAACTAACACTAAAACTAGCGAAACTTTTCGACGTTCTCGTTTATCAAATGACCTTATCCTCTTTAATTTCTATTATTACCTAGATATACTGCCACCTGAAAGTACTATAATTCATAATAAATATATTTTGCTGAGTAAATAATATTGGGGAAGTAAGTATTTGTGGTTTTAACCCAAAAATTTTAACCAATAATAATAAAGTCACACTACGTCCCAAAACTAAACACTCCTGTTATGATTTCTCCCCCTTTTTTCTTTCTGCCATTTATTGTCTGGACAGTATTGCATTTTCACAATAGGTTGGATCCTCATAGAGTTTATCGTGAAATTGTGCATAAGACTCAATGAGGTTTGGGACCTTTGACAGCTTCGTCGCAGACGCTATAATGGATTTTTGATAGCGACGGCAGACAACGCCACGTCATGGCGAGATTCGTCAGGCAATGAAGAACTATGTATTTTTTTACTGTGTTACTCCTTTTAAGTATAATTAAGTAAAGTTTTGAAATACTAATGTTTTTAATTGATACCAACTTTTTAAAATTTATTTTATCTATTTCAAAACTCAAATGCATTTTAATTTTTAAATTTAATTTTCAATTGTTGTAGCACAAAACTTGGTATTATCATGCTAATAAAATAATAATGTATGTGTAAATAAATATTGTGTTACAAAATAAGAAATAATTATTGAAGAACCTTAATAACAAACCATAGTTTATAAAGATATTCTTCTTAAACAAACTATGGCATTTATAGGTAAATACAAATATTTATGAGACTTTGCTAAAAGCCAGGAATATGTAAGTATACAAATGTGAAAAGATATTTCTGAGTTTTTACAAAATGTACAACTTGGAAAGTGCGGGCGAAAACCACATAACAGACACACCTAGATTCGGTATTCAGACTTCAGCTCTTAAAATTAGGAATGCAGCTTTGATTCGATTCGAGTTCATTAGGATAAGAGAATTACATTCCCTGTCCCTGGTTTATCCATTCACATTACATCATGTAAAAAATGGTTTTTCACATACCATTTTTATATCTACAAAACAAAAAGAAAATGCTATGATATTATGATATTCAGCTAGTGATAGAATATCACTATTACTGTGAACATTTTAACCGTTTTAATCTTAGTGACTCATGTGAATGAATTAATTATTATGGAAATAAAATTTAAAACCGAGATATATTCGTGGCTGCCAGGATTACAGCTTATTAATAAATAATCTGTAAGCTTATTAATACATAGTCTTTAAAAAAATAAACGAATATTCATTGCGAAATAAATCATTTCATTCATTCTAGAATCCAACAAATTCTCTTTAAAAATAATTTTTTTAGAGCCAGCCACGCAAAGTATTCCAGTTGTCGATTGGCTATGGTGACTTCTTTCTATCATAAAACCACATTTATCTTTGTTTAATAAGTGTATTAAAGTATCTTAATTTTTAAGAAAATATTATTTTTATTTTCAAAAGCTCTAGTCGTGAAACGTACCATATACCATACATATATTCAGTATCTATTCGCGCCATGATGTAAGTCTGTTAGGATCGTGAACGATCGAACGAATAGCTCATTTCAACTCTCGAGGGCGTCTGTGTTATTGCGAAAAATTTATCAGTTTTCACTGCATTAAACAAGCAGAGCGGTGTGTTTTCTTTGTTTTTAAGATTATATTCGTGTATTGACAGGTTTTTTGACAGTGAAGTATATATCCTTAACACATATATTTTAGAAGTACATTAATGAAACTGTAGTTAATTAGAGAGAGTTCATTAATGAGATAAAGTTTATTAATTTAATTTTCTTCAGGATTTAATGATCATGGCGAGAGCCTTGTAAATGTGGTATTATAGATTCAAAGCCCACCAGGTTCTTTGTAAAAATTTGTTTCCAGTATGGTTACAAGATTCCGTGTTTTAGAAGACATATTAACCTGTGGGTCCAGAACACTCTAGTGTTCGCTAGATAATACGTTGCAGAGGTCAGACGGTAGTCGTTCTTTGTTAAAACCTTGCCACAAATCACCTAATTTAGTTTATAGGTAGCGGCTTTGACGTGTCGCTATTGAGAATGCAACTGAGAGTAGCTTTGGTGATGATGAAAGTTTATTTATTTAGATATTTTAGCCTCAAATTAAATTTTAAATGCATCTAAATTGAATTGAAATTGAAATGAATCCATTAAACAGAGCATTGTGTTTTTTATATTGAAGTTACATTCGTGTCTGGCAGATTATGAAGTATTGAAAAATAAAATTTTATTTTGTTATTAATTCGGTACATAATTAAGATAAAATAAATTATATGGTTGCACGTTAGTTTTAAGAGAAAATCACACTGTTGATTGTCAAATATATTTAAAGAAATGTTGAAACAATTTTCTTGTTTGATCTAAAAATACCAGAGCGATTTATTTCTAATTTCGGAAGACGGCTAATTAGTAACTTAACCTCCTTTTTTATGACAGAGATCAGAGGTCACGAGATGTTAAGTAATATTATCACCTTCAAATTGAACTTTGTAATTAATTTACAAAAAGTTTTTGTTGTATTACACGTCAATATCAAACAGCAGTTATCGAACCATCATAAAGAAAAATCATTATACCGATTTTTATTTAGGGTTTAGTTGACAGGTATTTTAACTATTACGCCACCGAGGTCGTTAATTTACAAGACAGATAAATTTTTATTATAATTCAACTTTGATCCAAAAACCAGGAAAATTTAAAGAGGCGCGCTTTTAAATTGGCATGAATACAAGTACATTAATAGCGAGTACCCACCGTCCAGTTTATCTCAACCTTGTAATATCTTCATAACGACGTGTCCGGCGGGATATAACGAAGGGAGAGAAAAAGGAGCGCTAATAGGGTTTTCGTATAATATAAGAATTGCATTATAATTTTAAATTTGGAACAGAGTGCTTCTGAAAATGTTATGAGGTCACGCTCTGCGTGCCACAATTTTTTCCATCAATATTTCTTGCCCAGAATTTTTATGTTTTCATGAAACACCAATAAGATTTTTGTTATTTAAATTAGAAAAACGCTTATCTTTTAGATAGACTTAACAATAAAAATATTAATTGCATTTAGTTACTAGATTATTTTTGGGTTTGCCTTACCTTGGCAAAAATAATATACTTCACATTCAATTTTAAGGTTTTATTTATCATCATCGTCATTATTTCAGTCACAGTAAGTCCACTGCTGGACATAGGTCTCACCCATGGATTTCCAAAATGACCGTTTTGAAACGAGTTGCACCAGAAACACACACATCTATGTAGGTGTTTTACTTGATAAAATATAGAACTCGATATCTTTAACATAAAGCGGCAATCAATAAGTTATCTTAGAAAATCCGCTGTTATTTTTCGCTTTAGTTGGACAAAAAGTATACATAGAAACTGTTTTCCTTTTCCATTATTAGTACACAAAGAAATAATTATTGAAAAGACATTACAGCCTGCGGCAGAAATTTGTTTTCATTGGCTTTTTCTGTTGTCGTAATCAATGATAACTTTTGCTCCTTAGACCGCTTGCTCTTTTAGTATTATTTTTAACAAGCTTCGATTATTATATTTTGACCATTTATATAATTTTTTTTCACTTGTTTTATATAATCAATAGTCACCTACAATACCTTTATTGCAAACCATAATAAAATTTACCTAGGTCTTAACATCTAAATTAGATTTACACACATTTTATATTATACGCGCATAGAACATGAACAGTTTCGCATTCATGCCTAGAAAATGTAAAAAATGTAACATATGCGGACTTCATCCATTTTTCGTTTTGACAAAATTTAATCCCGCTGACTGGTGTGGTATAATCCTATAAAGATAAATTGTATCGTCGTAAATCCGATATTAAGTATAAGTATATAAAGAGTTTTATCAAGGCAGATCCTCTTACATCCATTTGAGAATGCTTGAGGTAATATTTGAAACAATTTTGTCATATTTATTATGAATATTATCAATTTTTTGGGAGTATAAAACAAAATATTTTTCTATAGAGTTTCGTAAGGGATGAATTTACGTTTACCTGATCTTTGTTAGAACGACATTATATAAGTATTTCTCTCGAAATTTCTTATTTAAGTTGTTATGTTTGAACACACATAAGTTTGGTTATTTTCCAAAAGTAACCCTTTAGGTATATATATTTTCATATATATTTTTTTAAAGGTAAAATATATTTTTTTCGCTCCTAGATCGGCGTAGAAGAGTCAGCTGCTTTTAGTCTTGTGCAGATTGTAAACGACAGTCACGGGAATAAACATGAGATTCCTTTCATAGGCAATGGATGGGTAACCTGAATCTCTATTCTTCAATCTATAACATTCAGCTAAGAGTGGTTTTTGAGTCTCACGACTGTGCTATCCAGCAAGGGACAAATTGTTACTGTCGATTTGTATGTTTCGCTTTCATATCAAACAAATTGCTATAAAAACTGGAAACATCAGTTGAAGATAAGAAGAATGACTATTAAAATAAATTTACCTGCAACAGAATATCACAAATTAAAGCCTCGGGCAATAAGTCGTGACAAGAAGGTTTTAACTGCATAACATTATTTTCTAATATAAAATTCATTTTTAAACAAGGAAGCCTCATATTGAATGAAATATAATTTACCTTAATTGTCAGCTTTTGAATTAACACCAATTAGTAAAAACACGTGGCTTATTATCTTAAGATTAACACTAATTACGGCCCTACGGGTCGCGCAGACCTCAAAGCAAGAACGTTCCTTTGAATAAATAGCTACTTAATTAGAGCTTACAGCATTACTTATTCATAACTTTTAGGAATTCGTACTCGGTATTTTATTTAGAGAAATTTACTCGCGCGTAGACGTTATTATCCTCATTACTCGGTATTATATACCGAATTTTTAAATATTACGTTTTATTATTAATTTTATATTAAATTTTTCAAAAAAGATCTCGTAAAAAATATTTAGGTAGTAAATTCGATATATATTAAGAATATAATATTAATTATTTTTAAGAATAAGACATACTGCGCTGACCTCAAATAATATGGGAGCAGGGCAGGCAGATGATGAATACTAATTATTTTTAAAGTATATCAGAATATTTTGTAAAGAAAGATGTATAACTGAATAAACAAATGCTTAAAAATTTGCAATACCTATAAAAAACTTTATTGTACGTGTGAAAGATTCTGCCGTTTCAGCTACTACTATAGGAGTAGAGAGTAAACAAAACATTTAGTTACCATCACCCAAATCCATGCGTCTTCATTACAGTTGGCTTCTCGAAGCGGCGCACCTGAGAGGCGATTGCTCTACAAATTATTCACATCACTCTTGCGAACTATACAACACAGTGTAATGGGAAACAGTAGGTTATGTCTAGGGGTAACACTACTCCAAACAGAGAGTAATAAGAAACGTTGTAAATACAAGTTTTTCAGTTATTAAAATAGAAACATTGATTTCTTAAATGCATGCATCTAGTTGCCTTCTCAAATCGACGCATCTTAGAGGCGATTGTTTCACATTGTAGTGTAACAAATTTGGTAATTTTAATAGAAGTATACTTTTTACCCACACACCCACCCTGGTACCCAAAGACAAAAAATTACTGTCAAATATATCAGTTAAACAAAATTTTACCTAATATTCTCAATAAAATGTAATAGAGTTTTGATATTATGGCATTATTCCAAAAACAAACAAGAAGCTTTTTTTCTATAGTAACGTTTTCTTCTAACTTCTTTATACTATGCCTTAGCGACCCACCCACAAGCACCGGCCCCTTTCAATTATGTGGCCACGTGTGGAATCTACCTAATGATACCATTCCGTGACGATTTCAGTTTAGTGGTCAACACGATATTTTTTACGTGTTAAATGAAACTTTTGCGTTATTAATTATTACTTAACATATTTCAGTGACCTTTGAAAATAAATTTGATGGACAATGTCAAGCGGTTACCATCACCCGTAATACTGAGAATGCCACACCCAGGGTTGTGATTTACTCTGAATCTCTCACCCATCAAACAAAAGCTGTGAAGTCGATATTACTCCAAAGTTGATTTTCTGTGAGAGTGTGGTTCTTCCTTGGATGAATCCACGTAATTACTGGTAACAAAATGTATTCTACCAGGTATGTAATAAATTTTTCCACTAAATATTATATTATTGTATAATTAAAGTCATAAAACAATATAAAATCCGATAAAATCGAACTAATATTGGTCTTTTTACATTGGCCTTAAACCATATACATTATTGTGGGAAATATACACTTTGCAGAAAGCTAGTACACTTTAGGTTTAGATAGTTAAAAAAAATCTAAAACATTGACGATTCAAAAGCCCTATAAACTTGTCCATTTGAATAAAAATATTTTGACCTATTAAGCAGATTCATGGACATAAAAAAATAAAAATAAATAGTATACGGTTAAAACATGTTCCGAGACTATAAAACTGGTTCATATTAAGTTCCAAGGAGAGAAAATGGTGGCCTAAATACAATTGTACATAGTATACATAATATATGTATATCATAACAAAAGGAATGTTTAATTTCCTTGCGCGAAGTTCCAATAAAACGAGGTATTTAAATTAGCGTACTTACGCGTCAACACTTTGCCCAATTTGAGTTTTACAAGATAGTAATTAATACTGTCGACTACATCAATCATTTATTTATTTATGTTCGTAAAATATTTCCTTAATGGATTAAAATTGTAATGAAATCACTTTCAATTCGGAGGAATATGAAGATATTGTTTGAATAAGCCAATTTGGCATTTGTGACATGAATTTCTAAGATTTAATTACTATAAGTAATTACCTATATTGGTACAGAAAATAAACGAGTCATCTTGTAATTAGTAAAAAAGTCAGTTCATTTTAGGTGTTCTCTGTCGGCATTAATAAATGAAACTATATATGTATATTTAACTTATAAATAAATAAATATATGTATAGGGACAAATAATACAAATTCAGTTACTTTATCACTTTTATGATGGAATACTATTGTATAACGGGCTGGTTTCCGCAACTCGACGACCGTGCGCCTATTTTGCTGGAGGTATGAAATACTAACTCAACGATATTATATTTAATATTTACTATAAATACATATATAGATAAATATCAGATAAGGTCATTTTTCATCATGACCTTACCGAGGATCGAATCCGGGACCTTCTGAGTAGCAGTCAGACACATTAATCATTACACAACGGAGTCGTCAAATAAGCTTTAATCCAGAGCTTTTACCCATAGGTAGGATATTAGATATTTTTTGTGAAATCAAATATACCTAATTAAATCTATTTGAAACAAGAATATATTCAAAACTGGAAATGGAATAAAAATTACAGTGATGGGGATTTCATGGATCTTAATCTAATCTAATTTAAAATTAATCTTACAGATGAAAACCCAGGGGTGGCTTCACAATTGAGACGTTTTGAGAATGTCATTGAAAGCAGACGGACATTACTTTTACTTTATTCTGAAGGGAACTAATTCATTTGTATCGAAATTACATTTACTTGTTGAAAAGATACATTGATCTTATCGGTATTGTTTGCGCCAAAAATATATATCTTTTTCCTCATCGTTTTTACATTATATTACTGATTAATAATTTAATTAATCTACTAGATCGACAAACCCAACAAATTGAGGTATGGGTACCTAAAATTTGTTCAAGATTTATTGGATTTTAAGTTAACAGTACTATATTTTAAGAAAAATTATTACTCATTCATATTTTTGGCCAATTCGAAAAAGTTCTTTCCCATCTTGACCTGAACGAACCCAGAAATTATTGAAAGGAATAACTTTCGACTAACTTTTCCGTTTTTTTGTTGTGTATATTTAATATTTGATGCTTGATTTAATATTATTTACAATCATAACTAATGATTATTTTAAAAAAGAATTAAAAAGTTATCGGAAAACTTCTAAGCTAAACAAATAATTTGAATTTCTGCTTTAATATAAGTAAGTGATTAGATTACGATGATTCAGATATGTATGTAAATGACAGGTTGCTAATCCACTTTATGAGAAGAGTCTCTTGTTTGAAGACTTTTCCCATGATTGACTTTTACAATCTGTGTGGAAAGAAAAGCATCTGGCGCATTTTACCATCGCTCCGAAATGAATAAAGAAGTATAAAGTTGTATTGTAGAGGTAGACAGAGTAATCAATTGAAAGGAAAAGATATGTATAGGTATGGGGTTTTTTCAATATAACTCAACAATTTCTTCAATATAATTCAACAATTTTAATTAGCATTTTAATTTCATTTATTTTATCTTTTACTTTATTATAAAGTAATCCCATTAGGTAAGCCGTTAACACTTATCTGAAATATTTAATGAACAATAACGAGGGAGTTAATGCTCGGCACTCCGTTCTTATCTACGACCGAGTGGTTATAATCCCCTCAGAAAGATTAGTGAAAGTAATGAATGATGATCGATCAGCTAATGTCCCTTTTCAAATAAAAAGGTAACTACTAAAGCCACTGATATAAAATGGCTTTGGTTAGAAGGTAAAAGTATTCAATTTCGGAACGATACTTTTAACTTTATTCTTTTATATTTATACAGATACACGTTACTTCGCTATTGGACTGAAATGTTTGTTCTTTCAACATATTTTTTTATATTGATACATATACAGTTTTACGTCTTTATCCCTTATAGGGTAGACAGAGTCCTTAGAGTCGCGAGACCCGAAGGCCGCTCTTAGCAAATTGGTTGAATGGAGATTCGATAGGTTGCTAGCCCATGGCTTATGAGAATTTCCGTTTATTATCTCTTTAACTATTTACAGTAATTTATAAAAATCAATTTAATATTTCATAACTCACGAAGAATATTGTACAAAACAAATTCGATTTTTATGTCCTGAAACAGCTATTGTCAACTTATATAGTGTACAAAAACTCACTTGTTGTTTCCATAATGAGCAGAAATGGAGACACATAGAAGGCTTAGAACCATTGCCCCGTATTTAGGCATTCCGCCCTCACCTGATAAATATATATCGTGGCAAACATCCCTTATCCCGGCGGTACATCGTACATACAACTATGTCACAGACATGTCAGAATCGCGTGTTGTGTTTACAGTTTATTTTCCTGGTAACCAAGGAATTGTCCCTAAAAATGATTATAAGAAAGATTTTTTACATCGGGTCGAAATTTTAAAACGATTATGTTCCGTCCGTCTTAATTCGGACGATATTATTGGAAATATGCATAAAGCACTACAGCTATTAGGTAATGACCAGTATTTGCCTGTTTTTTGAGAATTAAAGATTATATTTGGATGATGAATTCAGAAATTATAATAAATTGATTAATGGACTGTGATCAAAACTGTTATTATTATGTTATTCAAATTTTATGGTAAATCTGCCTACCACAAAAATTATTTGATAAATGTTTAGTTTTATCTAAAGCATACCACAAAAATACACTTTTTGTTTGATAATGTGTAAGCTTACTTCGATCGCTTAGTTATAAGAGGTGATATTCATTCAAATGCAATATTATAAAGTTTAAGTTATATATTAAAATAATATTACAAAGTTAAAGTTATAAAAGTGTATTTGTTAATTTCAGACGTGCAAAAGGGAGTACACCATAGCGACTTATCGTCAGCTTAGCGAGGCAGCTATCGGCGACGCTGATAAATATACAGTGATAACGCGCGTGTGGAACAGTCTTAATGTACGCGACATACACGTGAAAACCGACGGTAGTCTCACGGTACTAAAATTGGTGAATGTACTTTAATCAGTGTACAAACATACTAATGTCATTATGCAATTACGGGGTTTAGATTCGTTACTTATATGTATAAGTTATTGATTGCACAGATGGTTTTTGTTTGACCACCCGTGCCTGCCTGCTACGCGGAAGTACCGGGTGCGATCCCCGGTCAGGTCATGATGAAAAATGATCTATTTCTAAATAGTCTGAGCCTTGTGTGTTATCTATATATGTATTTGTTATAAAAATATAGTGTCATTGAGTTACTATCCCATAACACATTCCGAACTTAATTTGGGGCTAACTTAATCTGTGTGATTTGTCCCTTTATTAATTAAAGTCAGTCAAAGTAGTCTTTAAATTTCACATAGGCGATGCCTAGCAATCTGTCATTATATCTGAATCTCAATCAAATAAGCCAACCATTCAACTTGAAATAAAATAGCTAAGTTCAAGTTTAAGAGTTTCATGGCTTTCGGCTCTGCCTACCCCGTAAGGGATAACGTGATATTATCTCTGTATTAATTACAGAGAATTATTATAGTACAATTAGTGTACATCGAGAATGCTGATTAATGACTGATTATGGTATTCATTATTACTTATACGTATACAACTAAAATATAATGACATGGTCTATCTGGTATTATAATACTTATAGTGCTAAAATATAAATTATTCAATTTGCAGTCGGATGTTTTAAATTAATAATTTAAATTGATAATTCTATAAAAAGTTCTTGAATAATACTGAAATTGTGTCATCCATTTATCATTCATCCAACCTGGTAGATCCAAAAATGGTAGATCGTATCACACATAATAATATTTTCCTCAACATCTTCCTTCGCAGACGATTATTCCCCGTAATAAAAATAAAAAGATACGGAATACATCACCGTAGTAATTTTTCAAGAAATGTTTCTAGAGGTGAATGGGTAAATCTCGAGGTTTCCGCGATATAACGCTGTATTGTCGTCGTCGACGGCACATTTGTTATTCCATTATGACCCTTATTTAATACCGCTGTGATAAATTCGCCCGTTTCCGTGGCTCGGATTAAAATAACCAATGAGAAAGAGTTAGGCTGCCTCAAAATTATCGTGGTGATGGATGAACGACATAATTTTTCATAACCACCAAAAATATGGTTATTTTGCGTATTTAAATATATACTTAGGAGTAACGTATAAATGTAGGAACACGTAATGATCTATTTTACAATTTTATGAATAAAATTATACTTATAGGTAAATAACGACGAATCTTAAAGTTAGCTTTAAAGTAAGTTTGAAACTTGTATTATGGATTGCTAACTTAATAACCTTGTCGTTTATTAATATCCAAGACACAGATCTACTAGAAAAAGATAATTTTCATCTTGACCAGACTGGGAATCGATTCTAAGACTGCTTGGTACAGTGGAAAAAATCTTTACGCAAAAAGGGGTAAGTTTGACGTGTTTTGTTATATTGTGTTGGGGGATTTTTATATTTTTTATGTAATTACTTGTACACATGGTTTGATCTAATCACAATGTGCGTACATGCAAATGTTCTTAAACTTTATAACTAATAAAGACCCTAATTTTTTCCCATAATATCTTTTACAACTACATATAGATATAAATTATATATTTTTAACTCAAAATCAGTTGGCCATTCAATTCTCAAAAATTGTGATACCCGAGAGGGTTCATATTATATCTATATTTTTGTATAAAATTAGACCCACATTGTGCAATTTGAAATGCAATAGATATATAGAAATTTTAATTTTATATACGACAAAAACTATTATACGTTTATAGATTTGATGATTTTACAATTTTAATACAATTACGGCCTCACCGACACATATATTTATTTTGGCTAACCGCAGTTTGTACAGCGATATTGGATCGTTTGACATTTCAAATTACTCTGTTATGCAATGTCAAATAGCCAACAGCTACTTTGTGGTACTTTTGAGTTGACTTTGTTTGTATACCTTTTAAAAAGCACTCTATAATTTTATTATGTTTTACTTTGTAATAATGAAACACATTGAAAATACAAGCTTTTATAGTGAACGGGTTCGCTATAACTTCTAATGAATTAATTGTACAGATATCCTGTTAAATCGTTACATAAAAAAATTATGTAACGATTAATTACTTATACGTTATTATTGAAAAACGATTGAATATTAAGTTTTGTATATAAAAACTTAATATTTACATTTTATAAATTAATAAAGGAAAATCGCTACATTTCGTTGAAAAAGTGTTATTAAAATATCTACTTACGTTGTTATTGGCTAGATATTGAAAAATATGATAAAGATAATTCTAATTTTTGAAGTGAAATAAACAGTTTTATTACTGTGGTTATTAGCTATTATATATATATTTACATTAGGTATACACTTATACATTATAATATTATAAAATGATAGCTTGTGGGGTCACTCCGGGAAATTAAACTCATTTTATAGCGACAACGGTGACCTTTCAAATACAATTTAGCTAATGTAATTGTTGAGACGTGTTATTACAACAGGATACATAATAAGCTCTTTTATTTAATTTTTGTATTTTATTAATTACTAAGTGATCTTAAATAAATAACATTTAATGGAAATATAAACCAATCAGTTATAATTTTACATCTAAATCAATATTATAAAAGAAAAATGTATAAAACTCTCATAAATGAATATTTTTCAATTTCTCCAAATGTTAGCACATCTATCAAAAAATTAACTCAGTTCATTTTTTCCTCATACAATTTTTAATTTGTTCTATAAATAAATACATATATATGGGGACAATTCACACAGATTAAGTTAGCCCAAAAGTAAGTTAGAGACTTCTGTTATGGGATACTAACCCAATTATACTATATTTTATAATAAATACACTTATAGACAAATATTCAACACCCAGGCCAATCAGAAAAAAAGTAATTTTTCATCATGAGCTGTCCGGGAATAGAACCCGGGACCGTTACATCACGGAGCTACCTCAAATACTAATAATAATTATATACAACAACTGCTTTACATCGGTCTCATCTAGATATCTTTTAAAGGAGAGTTTTGGCAAGTTAGTTTCAAGTTAATGTCGCTATTCTTTGGGCACATAAAAGTAATTACCTAAAATTATACAATTCAGAGGCAAGTATTCCAATATTGCATGAGGTAATTCCATTACTAGACCAGACAGTAGTTTAGACGTCTCGCTCTGCCTGCAATTTCGTCTAAAATTATAATTTAAGGTGTTCATTTCAGGGAAATCTGACGTCTCGCCATGCATATGAATCTAGTGTAGGCAATAAGCGTGATTTGACGTCATGAAATAATCCCTGTCTCGCCTTTCACTAATGAATAGTGAAAATGTAACATCGTACAATGCTGAATGAATGTAATATAGAAACTCAATGGGAGAATATATTGTAGGTATTTAATGGTAAATAAGATAAATGTAACAATTGGAAATGATATAGTTTAGGATGGGGTAGTGGCTAACTTGCTTCTTAATTACTCGGAAGGACCTGAATTCTTTCTCCAGTAAATAATAAAGGCTACATTTACAAACGTTGTTAAAATATTTTTTTAATGTTTTTTTTTTCAGATTTTTTCAAAATAAAAAGAAGTATATACAAACTCACTTTCGCATTTACAAACACAGACGATAATAGAAAACTTAAGATTTATTCTCATCAAGAAGTATTCTCATGAAAAGCGGCGATAAAGATTTATGTCTCCATAATACTTTGATTATTTCTCAGATTGAAGGAAGTGAGTTTTACGAGGCATACGCTCCTTATTTAGGTAATAATCTCATGTCATTACCATCCCACAAGGTCGTAAACGCTGGATCAATATTTGATTTACGTATGCTGTTGACATTGAAGTAATCGAACCTCTAAATTTAATAACTATCTGGGATCGTGGGTTTCTTTCACTTGATAAATTTGAGGGAAAAATACCCTTTATGCATACACACATACAGGCATATGACGTAAAAGAATAAGACAACATATCCATACTAATAAAATCTGTATTTTTGTTTGTTACCAAACAAAGCTTAAATTATTGGATGGATTTTGATAACATTTGATAGCGATATAATAGACCTTCTGAAGTAAGCTATTTCTTAAAAGATAACCTAAAACTTGTGAATATAGTTTGTATATAGTAGTTGTAGTATGTTTTAAAAGATATTTGTAATTATATATATTCGCACAATAATGAATAAAGGAATACTTTTGGGGTTAAATATAGCAAATTAAAAGCACTAGATGTATACCTATATCACTCCTAAAAAGAAGTCAGAAAATATACAAGCTTTAAAAGTAAAGTTTCATAAACTTTGTTTTTTTGCTAATATTTACAGTATCACGTTTTTTTCCTTATTAACGGGTAGTCAGAGCCAAGTTTTAGGAGACTAGTTTTAGGTGGTCATGTTAAACAGTGCCTTTTGAAGGTAAATAAATAAATAAGTAATGAGACGATCAAGAAATGGCAACTGCCAGTGAAAGTGACAGACCTATGAAAAGAATCGCCTGTATTTAATAAGCCCTTTTCCTTGATTGATATTAACAATTTTGCCGGAAAAAATATACTTCGTTTTATTACAGAAAACGTTCAATACGAGAAAAACTTGAATGACAAAATTATTTTTCAAGTTCTTTACAAGTACGAACCGTTACTTAATAGACATTCTATTAATATTTAATTAAAAAAAATTCAAGCTTATTCTCAATATCTCCTTTAATTCGAAATGCAAATGTTTCAATTGTAAAGAGCGAATTAAATTAACGTTCATAGAAAGAATTCGGAAAAATTTTACCAAAGAAGATATTTTGAAAATAATTCCTTCATCATCAATTGACATGTGAATTATCTTAAGAAATTATGGAGTTATAAATTGTCGTGTAGTAACAACAGGTTTTTAAGGATTACTTATCTAGGTTAAAAAACTTAATTTAGAACATAAGTAAGGGAATGGAGGTAATAAATAAGTTAGAAAAGGCTTAGTATCTTGAAGTAAAAAAAGAGTAAAAGTTACTTGAATACAAAACAATCTAGACGGGAGGTGCACATATCAGGAACACAGGAACGGAGAAATGAGCGTGTGCAGCAGGAAAACACGTCGTACAGTAGAACGCGCGCAGCAGCTGGACGTGCAGCAGCAGTACGCACAGAAGTAAAACACGCAGCAGCAAGAAGCGCAGTCGAAGGACGCGCAGCAGCAAAACGCTCAGTAGTGGGACGCGCAGCAGCAAGACGCGCAGTAGAAGGGCGCACAGCAGCAAGACGCACAGGAGTAGGGCGCGCAGTAGTAAGACGTGCGGTAATAGGGCACGCAGCAGTAGGGCGCACATCAGCAATAATATGATGCTCAGCGGTAGGGTACGTACTTTTATTAATACTTTGTTTTGACGTCTATATATTTTTTCTGTTTACGTTTATTTAAACAATGAATAAGACTGTAGTCTACATGCACTTAGGATTAAGACTTAGGATCTAGTTTATTGTGTGTACTACAGCTCGATTCTACAGTTCTAAGTTAAGTTTGAACAGCATAGCTGGAAGCTATGCTGTTCAAAACAAGTTAGATCACAATTTATCTTAGACAGTTCTGTAGACATTTGAAGAGATTTATTTCATAAGAGCTCATGCTTGCGACTAAATGTGCTGTTATTTTACTATTGACAATATTTCAGCATAATGTGACGTATCGAGAGAATATCTAAAACGGATTTAAGTTAGAATTGTTACGATGGTACTAAAAACCGCATTAAACGTTCAGTAGTAAAAATGGGTAAGTCATTGTTTTATTATAATTCTGTGTAAATTTGCTACATTATATGTATTTTGTACTTTTATTTGTGACTTATTTCTTTCATTAACTGAGTCGACAGGGACAATGATTACGGAACATTGAATGACGCAAGAGAGAAAATATCTTTCAAATATTATAAAACTTTGACTTTTTACTAGAGGCTTGTGTGCGTTTGCTCTTAATCTATTGACCTTTGATAACCTCCGTGATGTAATGGCTAGCGTACTTGACCACTACTAAGTACTCGCTCAGTTCATGATGGAAAATTATATTTTTCTGATAGGACCTCATCTTAAATATTTATTATTTTTGTGTATTTATTATAACATATCAGTATCGTTCAATTAGTATCTCATGAAAATCTCGAAATTACTTTGGGGATAATTCAATCTGTGTGATTTGTTTCCTGTATTTTTATTTTAAGCAGAAGCCCGTATTTAAAACTATTTTAATGATTTAGTTATTGTCTAAACCAGAATCGACACTCAGGCATTTTTACTGCTATCGTAACCTTCATGAGCAAGGTTCAATTCCGACCAATACGACATCGAAACCTTCAAGAAAAGAGCGTATAAATCTCTTTAAGGCCGACAACGCGGCTGTGACCCCCGGGTGTTGCAAATGTCTATGGGCGGCGGTAATCACTTAACATCACGTGACCCGCCTGCACGTTTGCCTCCCCTATCATAAAAAGAAACTTGCTCTTGGGGAGTTGTTATGAACTTTAATTATGATTCGTATTTATTTATATTTGCGAAAAAAAAATATTTTAGACCACCAAATATTAAATTGGAAATGTAATTTCACTGACATCAAGGGTTGATACTCAATATTAATTTTCCATACCAAATTTGGAGCCAGATTGTACTTCAAACTTTTCCGACATGCTGTAATTGCGGTAACGAACAAAATAACATTCCTTTTAAAAAGTTTCACCGATAAAAACATAGGCATAATGTAGGGACTTACGGTACATATTAATTAGATACGAAGGTATGTTACCGACAGTTTAAAATTTGTTTAATAACTGATTATAATATCAATGCCGACGGCTAATTATAAATATAAATGCCGACGGAAAACGTTAATGATAAATGTATAGTAAGCTTGTAAAATGATGTGAAAAAGTTTCATAAACAGTTATTTAAACGGATTAGAAAAAATATCAAGTAAAAAAAATTTTTTTTTTTGTTGAGGTGCCCACTTAACTATTGATCTTATTGTATTAGTATTTGTTGTTAAAGCGACATGGGCAACTATCAACTAAACTGTCTAGCTACCGTGGTTCATGAGATACAGTCGGGCGACAGACATACAAACGGACAGCGGAGTCGTTGTAATATTGTGGGCCCTTTCTTTCCCTTTTGGTACGGAAGCCTAACTAAGACCCACTAGTTTGCTATGTTTTAAGTAAAATGTTATTCTTTTTATTTCCCAAAGGGCGTACACATGTATCCTAACTGATGGATGGGTCATCGAAGTTTATGAAAATACCTTCAGTGCGTCAACTTGGAACAATAAAGATTTCTTTGGCCGTATTCCTCAATCGAATTTCGACTCGAGCGACTCTGTCGATTCGAATAAAAAGAGTAAACGTATTTTATTACAGCTAACTGCTTGCTACGTGAGAGTAATCTGATTCAGATGGTTATAGACACCCATATGGTATGTTTAACGAGTAATTGTGTCTAGTCCGAGCAAATTGATTTCCAATTCGAATAATGTGGTTAGTTCTATTCGCATGTGTGCGATTGATTAATTATGATAGATTTTATTATGTGAATTTGAAAAAGCAGTTGTAAACGACTTTAAATTTTTAATTAAATATGAACCATTAAATGCAGAGAATGCTGGTCTGGGAGCGAAAAAAAAACGTAGAATATACCAGCGGCAACTCCTCCAGCGCAAACTGTAAAAGTCAACCAAGGGAAAGGGCTTAAAACAGAAATTCTCTTAGGCAATGGGCTAGCAACCTGTCACCATTTCTGAATCGCCATTCCACCAAAATCTGTATCGTATGGGTACGTCACTGTACGCAAAGAAAACATGATAATTAGTGTCTTTGCACGGCTATACTCATGTTAATTTTTAGTTGGTAACGCCGACGACCGTTTCGACCTATTCAGAAGGCCATCTTCAGTGCGAGTGCAAAGACACTATTTATGTCTTCTCGCGTGACTTTCAATGATATAAAAACATGATAAGTTTAAAAATAGATAGCTACATAAAAATACAGTATTACAGGTGTTAAAACGTACGTTACTAAAAATGTTGTAACGTATTTTATGATCGGCAAAACATACTGAGAGATCTTAAATGTAACATAATAAAGTGTAAGCACCCATAAAGCAGTAGGTACATGATTGTGAAATGTACTGTCTTATCTATACACTAGCTTATGCCCTTGACGCCGTCCGCGCGTCACGAATATAGTCAATAAATAAATAAATAATATCTAGAGTTCTAAGTGGCATATCAAAATTAAACCTTAGCCCAGCTAATATTTTAAGTTAGACTTTCAACGATATAACTCAAACTCTATCAAATTCAACTTAGTATTTTTTGCGAGATGCCCAAACATTCTAAAAAGAGTCTTTTTGGCTTGTATGGGTCTTACAAATCGTCGGCCCTATATACATATATTTTTTTTAATATCTTCCAAATACAGACACAACCCGAATACAGTTTTATTATATGTATAGATAGATAGTGGATACAAATTGTGTGTGTCCCCAGCAAATTGCAGGGAACGTTCATACGTTTTATGTCTGTCCCATATTTTTAGGTAATATTACTTTCGCCCTAAATTTTTGAGAGGGGTTTAGAAGTGATACGATCTGCAGTATAATTTTAATAAAGGTAACATTAAATAACATGATTGCTCGTTTATGGGCCGGGCATGTGTAATGAAAATTTTATGGTTGCAAATTCACACGTAGCGTCAATTGGTGCTTTAGGAGGGTATTAAAGATAATTGTTTGTTTATCTTTCATAATTACTACCGCGTTAGTATTGCGGTATTAATTATGAAGGCTGTATTAAATTCAAACGCGTATTTAAATTCGTTTGTTATGTACGCATAAAATAATAATATATTAGTCGGCCTTACTTTTTTAAAGCTTCAAATACCTGAGTTATAACATTATTAATTTTTTTTCTTTTTATTAGTTGGTACTCCTTGTGTTACACATTAATACAAAATTAGATTGATAAGTACCAAAGTATGATGACCAGGAAACGTTAATTTACGGCCCCAGCGCATATATTTAAGCGAATTTTTACCACACTAAAATAAATGTAATAGCAAAAAAGACAAAAACGCATTTTCGAAATATAATGGTGCAAATTGAAAACTTCAAGCCCCCTATTATATGTCATTCTAGAGAAAGTGCTTAATAGCGATATTTTGCGAGTGTTAGCGACGTCACAAACATTAATCATGACAAGTCAGCCAGTTCTGTGTATTTTGGCTACAGAATCATATCAAGTAGACCACACGACAGTGCGCACTTCGCACCGGTCTTCTCCATTCTTATTAATTTACTAATCACCTCTTTTCTTTTTATTCATTCATATTCATAATTTATTTTAGTTTATATTTAATTTTGGCTTTGATACTTTACAGTAGTTTTTAATTATTATTTTATAAGGGTTTAATTGAAATGACGTATACTATAACACTAACGTGGCAAGTTAATTAAAGCTTGCAAATATGCCTATTTGAGTATAGACATATACTTAACTCATAAAAGTGAAACTTTCTATATTAACGAAGTAACATCACTGTAGGTAGACTTATTGACACGCTTAGTTTGCGTGGTCTCTTTAATATGTGTCTGTGATTTTGGCATTGCGTTCTCAGCCTAAATGAAAACTGTCCGGAACACTTTCCCAATTTTGACAACGTTCCGATTTTCCTTTCACGCAAGACTGGATTCGAATGAAAACAAAATTTGAATCGTTTTCCAATTTCCAACACAACATGGAATGACAATTAAACGAATTCGCGAACAAGGCCCGATCTAATTATCTATTTAATCTGTAGCATTGAATAGAATACTATAATTATTATAGTATTTAAGTAATTATCTATCAAGCAAAAAGCGCTGAGATTAATAAAGATTTTTTCTCTTTTAAATATTTATCAACTTATTGTGATATAATTATAAAACATCTGGATGTAATGTTTAAATTATCTTAAAAGCGTAAAACTAAAGAGGTGATTAGCTTTTTTAACCCCCGACTAAGAAGAGGGGTGTTATAAGTTTGTAATTCTGTCTGTGACATCATAGCTTCCAAACGGGTGAACCGAGTTGGATAATTCTTTTTTTCTTGTTAGAAAGGTGATGTACTCGAATGTAAAACTATGTTTTTAACTCTCAACGCAGAAAAGGGGGTGTTAAAAGACTGACGTGTGAGTGGTGTTGGTGGTTTTAAAAATTTTTAATTTTATTACTTGTTGTAAAATGTGCCACTAAAATGTATATAATACAAAACATGTCTTGACATAGTAGGTATGCTTGTTTCTTTCTATCAAAAGAATTCTGGGTAATGAAACTAAATTCGTGCTAACTTTTCGGACAAAAAAGCGTTATTTCGTGAGCAATTATGAGAATAGTAGCCCAAATTTTTTGTGTGACAATATTTACTTCTTAATAAAGACTCAGTTTCAGACGGAAAAATCAAAAGGTGTAACTCTGATATTATTTCCTCAATCTGTGTCATTTGACTTTTTTTATAATACTTACTAGCTTATGTCCGCGGCCTTGGTCATGTAAATTTTAGGCGGGTGGGGTATAGAAAGAAACAAAAAGTAGCCCTTGTCGCTCCAGCCCTTCAACTAAGTACATATATCCACATAAAAAAATGACAGGAATCCGTTGCTCCGTTTTTAGTGAAAGACGGACAAACAACAAACTCACTCACACATTCATAATATGTACGTTACTAATGTTTTAAATTAAAGTAAGTACGTAACTTACATCTTTTATTTTACTATTTGTTAAGCCAATATCTAGAAGACTCTAATATACATAACTCAATAAAAATAATTCCGAATGCCCATCTATAATTGAAAATAGGTAACAATGGCAGCTATCTAACACTGGAACGTGTTAAACAGTTCAATGTTCAAATTCACTTCCTTACAATAGAGGTAGATCTTAATAGTTAGACGGGATGTGACAATATAGGCAAAATATATTTCAGATTAGTCAACTGATTCAATAGATAACTAGCAAAAAGCATTGCTTATATTAGTCTCAATATTTTCTGCTTTTTAAGAGCCATACATATATATATGTACATAACATAGCCGGAAATGTGTGTCAATTTGGGACGACCTCCGTGGTGTAA
>JADGIL010001505.1:0-12853 GCA_020352625.1 Cactoblastis cactorum
TATAACCTACGGGTGAACTGTGAATATTTATTTTTCGTAAGCATTCTGTGACAGTACCGGTACCGCGAGAGAACCTAGGTTAACGCGGACGAAGTCGCGGGTAACAGCTAGTTATTAATAAGCTGTTAAATGTTGTTATACATAGATATATATTCAAATCGATAAATTTTTTCACATGAAGTCATTAGAAAGTTAAAACGAAAAGTTAAGGAACGAAAAGAAACATTTAATATTTTTTGTTAATTATCAAAGTAAACAGCTTTTCCATTAGAATAGGCCGGAAAAATCACAAACGAGAAATCGACGTGCCACTTGTCCACTACGCTTACCGTTTCCCTTATTAAAAATAAAAAAATTCTCACCTACAAAGCTTACTGTTTAAATTCCGTTAAATCATTTGCCCTCGCGTACTACGAGTGCTGAATAAAACGCCGGCGTTGAAAACATGGAATGAAGTTATATTCGTAGGAGTGTTGGAGGGCGAGGCCTCCCGGGAGTGAGGCTGGATGTGCGAGCAGTTCCCGTCCGGACGGCGTCACGACTGGACCGGCCGTCGCTCCCGCGGATCGATCCTGTTCCCGACACAACTTATCGTAACAATGACTGCGTGTCAGAACGTTGCGTTTGGCGGAGCCTTCAAGTGAAGTGAAAATCCACCGAGTGCTTCAGAATACTTTTCTGCTAAAGAAAAATGTCGCGGAGATACATATTGCATTTTTACGGTATGTTACTAGTTTGTTTAAATAATTTGTTATTTGTAAATTGTTGCAGTGAAATTATTTAACCTACATATAGGTTCAGTTCAGCGCAACAGTTATATTGAATCAATAATAAATATGATAGTTTTTTTTTGTTAATGTGAAGCCAAAGAGAAACAATAATTTACTAATGAATCTCATTCGATATACACATACGTACTTATCTAGAGATAATTAACATAGTGGCAGGCAGGGATTGAGCATTTTTGATAGCAAAAAATATATATTATCTGCGACTGAATTCAATATGTTATCTGACAAGTACTGTATAAATGTACATGGGCACGGCAACCCCCCTTTCCTACGCCTATGACTGAAACAACGATCAATCAAAATTCATATAAAAATTCAGCCATGTGGCTTTAATTTTATTAAGATAAGAGTTTTTCGCTTTATGAAAAATGAGGTTCTCTTCAGCTTGGATTTTTGTCTTTTATTAAAAAGTCAGGTGTTAATTTTTTTTTAAATATATAGGGACAAACCACACAAATTGAGTTAGCCCCAAATTAAGTTCGAGACTTGTATCATGGGATACTAACTCAACGATACTATATTTTTATTTTATAATAAATACATATATAGATAAACATCCAAGACCCAGGTCAATCAGAAAAAGGTCATCTTCCATCATGACCTGACCGGGGATCGAACCCGGGACCTCCTGAGTATAAGTCAAGTACATTAACCGTTACACCACGAAGGTCGTAATTAAGCAAGCGAAATGAGCTACACTATCTCATAACTAGTACAAATGGTGCATACACTACAGAATAACTAGCACATCTTTATGTTTGTGGTTTAACATAGCAATTTAATTAAATACCTGTTTTTTTGTAAGGTATATCCCACACTTAACAAGTCATTAAAAAGCCGACAATATAACAAAACACTCACATCTAACACCCCTTTTTTGCGTTGGTGGTTAAAACATAACTCTCTCGAGCTCAAGAGCACTCTCGATTAAGTCACCTTTCTAACAAAAAAAGAATTATCCATATCGGTTCACCCGTTTGCGAGCTTTAGTGCCACAAATAGAATGATACATACACACACTCACGTTATGCTTATAACACCCCTCTTTTTACGTCGGGGCTTAAAGGCAAAATGGTTCAATCAAGACATAAACAAATTCTTGGGCCCTTTGTAAAGTTTTCATCTGGTAAATACAGCTAGTAATAATATCAGCAAAACTACATAACTTCGAAATCTACAATATTGAAAAATTTCAATCCTGTACTGCCCCGTAAAAGCATTAGCAATTATTTTTACCGACACGTAAACTCGTAACAATTTTATTGTAAAATCTTTAAGTGATTATTGGTTTTGGACTTAGTGTGGGGTCAACGCAATTTGTGGTAATTGCCCCTATGTAAAATATTATTAGTGAAACTGGATGTCCAGTTTTGCCATTCAATGCCCGATGAATAAAGAAAGAATGAACATCTATTATTTACCTAAACAAAACAAAGCTTCAGTAACGCATCAACTTTAGTGCAGTCTAACCCATAGTTTTTCTGTTCCTTCCAAGAAACTGAGAGACAATATTTTTCTGACACAATGTTTTATGACGTTGGTACGAAATATGTGGATTGTGCGTCCATAGTACTGTATTTTCTGTGCCGCCGTGTCTCTTTAATGCTAGCCGAGCTAATATGACTTTACCGCAAACCCTCTTAAACTGCTATGAATTCTACACGGAAACTATCTTCCAGGTCCTGAAATAGCTGTACGTGACCTCAAAACCTCGGGCTAGTAAGACAGATCTCCTTTTAACTTCTATGAGCATTTTAGTATATATATGTATATTTACATATAACTGAAGTTTAAATTAATTATTGTATATACATAACTTTAATTAATAGAATCACTTTGCCAGATTGCTCGGAAATAGACACTATGAAATCGTAATTACATTTCTCAGTGTTACAATTTAATATTGTAGAACAAGATTCTAATTACTAAGAAAGCTGTTTGGCGCCCGGAATGCTTGGCTTAATTGCAAGACAATTCTTAATTTGGAGAGCTTACGGGAATATTCATGATGAAAAAAAGAAAGAACTAATATATTTGTTTGGATTATACACAGATATGAAGTTGAAATTAAAAATACAAAAAATATAAAGATATGCATATAAACGCATCTAAAAAGGTACTACCTGATGCTTTCTTTAAACAAGTATTTTTCCTCCAAAGTCAATCAGCTTGCGTTATATGACATACATTCGAATTACTATATCAAAGCAGAAATCTAAAGCTTTGATAGTATTATTTTAAAGTGTATCAAAAATGTATACGTATACGTTGTGGGATAATGAGTGCTCACTTCGCTTATAGAAGAAATAGAATATATTTTGTACCTACCATATATTATTCGATTAACTATTGTATTTGATTAATGACGAAAATTTTTAATAATTTTGTAATAATAAAGGTAATAGGATTAATATATTATATAGCATTAGTTAATAAATTATATAACCTATTAATTTAAAGTATTTGATAGATAGGTTCGAAAATTTAGAATTTAAGTCAATTAAGATTAATTGTATTCGTATTCAGCGAAAGTTCACAACTCGTGAACAACTATCAAAACTTTGCTTTTAATATTGCGCATAATGCACCAATCTACAACTTTACCGTTCGTCCATTATGAAGCTCAATAGCATAAAGTTTGTTGAATAGCCATACTTTCTTTACCGAAAATCCATAATGTCCAGAACTATATAAAAATGTATATCTATCTATATCTTAATATAGAATGCGTATAAAATGTTTCGTAACTAAAGGATCACTTCACTTTTTTAATAATATTTTAATATCATCTCAGGCTGCGTACATACGTTTAAAACACATTTTTAGGAACATATAAATAGATATGATAATCGTAAATTAGTCGTATGTATCACATGTATATTTATTGTGATTACACTACTTTTTAAATTTAGATTTTATTTAAATCTTCTAGGGGCGAAATAAAAACGTAGAATATGTCAGTTGATTCTCTTTCTTCGCAGATTTTAAAAGTTCATCAAGGGAAAACGCTGAAGGTTCTTCTGATATGCCATAACATTATTTGAATTATTTGGCAATAGAACTCAGATTTACATATAATACCTATCAGATATAGTGACTGTCCATTCTCCATTCCCTCAAATGCCCAGCTAATTGCGACTTTCGAGTCTCAGAACTCTTAGCCCTGTTTACCCGTAAGGGATAAAAATGTGTTGTACTTACTGTATTTAAATTTGGACTAGATAAGTAATGAAGGGAACATTACGACAAACATGACCCAGTTCTGTAAATATTTTGTTACACCTACTAACTCAGCTTAACGTGATTAAAAGATATAATATAAAATTATACAGCCAGAAGGTAATGAAGCTGTTTGCATTATGAATATAATAATTTCAAAAGCAAACATTGATATCTTGAAATTATTTTCATTCAAATAATTTTCTTTTCAGAAAATATTTTCAAAGAAAACAACATAATAATAGGATGGTTTCGTAGCTAATTTGTATGAGAATATTTTAAGTAACAATAATCCGTCGTTGCTGGTGTGATCAAAAATGAGAATATTCTTAATATTTTGTCAGCAGAAGGTACATTTCACTTGTATTTACATAAAATAAAAGAGATTTTTTTAAAAGTTACATTCATTGTTTTAAAATTTTTATTTGATTATCGAGTGCTGATAAGAACATTTTTAAAAGTACTAGTTGATTTGTTAAATGTCTCTACTTACTTGTTATTAACTTTATTAATATACCACGTATTTATTTGTTCATTAACTAACACTGATAACAAAAATCTAAATTATAGGAATGAGATTCTAATATTGCTATCATCATGATCTTTGAAATATAATTAAAATTTTAAATTAATGTTCAGACGAACAGTAAAAGTCTCTATTTTTTCTTGGGTTTATTTGTAATTAACACTTACATTTTTTAACAGTAAGGTTACACATGTTTGCCTGAAAAAGAAAACGATATTTTCAAGCCATTCATGAAATCCAAACTATCACAGTAATTGTTATTTTTATTAATACTATAAAATAAAGAGAAAATTACATGTATTGATCAACAAAAACTTACTTCACAAAAAAAAAATTGTCAGTATATACATACGTAAGAAAACGGAATTTTACGTGTTTTCTACTATGCCCTAAGAGATAAACTATTTCAATGATTTGTGAGATAAACCATATTCTTTCTCCCCTTAAAACGAGTAAAAAGATTCTGCTGATACATGCCCCAATTTTACGACCCTAAAGATAAAAAGTAGCCATGTGCCACTCGGACTCGCACATGAAAGGTTCCGTAGGTGCAGGCATAGATATTGGTGTTATTTTGTACTTATTACATTTGTATTATATATACTTAATTTTAAGCTATGACATTGTAAAACAGTTTCGAAACAATAATAAACGTAAATAAATAACGTACTGATTACTTACTTGCTAGTAAAAACACCAACATATTTTTCGCCAACAAAAAATTACGAAAAAGTATTAGAGGAAACAAGTTACGACTAGGTAAACATAAAATAAAGTGTTAATTGAATTAATGCTGTAAACATCAATCAAACTGACGTCTACTGGCTTAGAAAACATTCATGACTTTCCACATAAGTAATGGTCCGATGGGATTGCTTAAATAACCCTCTACGCTAATTTATTAACCTTTGTGACCTTTGGGTTAATGACTTAACGCTGAATCGATTAGTTAAACAGCAGCAGAACTAACATACCTATTTATTTTACAATATATGAAAAGATGTGTCTCGTGAGGATATATAAATATTATTATTCTAAACATTTAGTTCATTTTACTACATTATAATCATTGCGAACTAAGTAGAAATTAATTCAATATGCTATTTACAAATGCAGAACATAAGACAATTATTTCTTAATTTATGTACATTAATTCTTTCTTTTTTATCAATAAAACATGGTATGGCTTAAGAACAGAGTTGTTTTCTACCTTCAGGATGTATTAAGGTACACCAGTAACTATTTGATATTCCGTGCTCATACCAAGAATTAACATAGATCGTTGTTGATAACATAAAGTAGCACTAACAAGCCCAAAGTATACACATTTCTTAACTTACTACCTAAATACATTGAAGATACCAAAGCTCTCTGTAGTGAACGTTGCATAAACAAGCTTGTAGTGTGAAAAATCCAAATAGAGAAAAACATAGTAAGATTTCAAAACATCCGTTTGTTAGCGGGCATCATTTTCCATGGGTAACCTAATTGGCAGTTGACCGCCATTTCCCAACAGGCAACTGTTCGATTTTCCATATTTCTAGGCGAACGTGGAGTTTCACTCAATTTGATGTCCGTGTCAGATGACAGGCGTTAAGTTTTCAGTCACGCTGATGCAATGCATGAAACTCGTTAAATACACACATTTTGATACCTATATTATATGATTCTGAATTAACGTTAGGATATTTTAAATTTATCTTAAGATGATGTGTTGAAAGGTGCAACTTATTCATATATCTTTATTTTTATATAAGAGGGAGGCAAACGAGCAGGCGGGTCACGTGATGTTAAGTGATCACCGCCGCCCATAGACAACTGCAACACCCGTGGGGTCACAGAAGCTTTGCCGGATTTAAAAAAGCCCCCGCCCTCCCCAAATCGGTGTCTGGACTTGCTGACCCGCGCCCACTACGAGTTAATTACAAACAAACAAATTTAAAAAACAACTACCTATTTACATAAATAGTTGCGTATAAGTTTAAATCTATAATATCTTTTATTACACTAAAACCTTCCTCAGAGATCACTCTCTCTGTTGGTGAAAACTTTATGAAAATTCGTCTAGTACTTTTTGGGTTTATCGCAGACAGAGAGACGAGGCGGGGGGACTTTGTTTTATAATTATGTAGAGATGATATTCATTGTTATGCCATATATTGTGATACGAATGTATGATGATAATAGCCTCTAAATAACCATGTTTTATTTTAGCTATTATTAAGTGAATTAGTACGGAGAAGGTCCAGCCAATTTGACACATTCATCATAATTTTTGTAGACGATTGACGAAAAGATTTTAAGTTTGCCATTGTTCTTAAAATAAATGTTTATATAATGTGTTGAACACATAACACTCAAGTATAGAACTTATTCAACTTTGTCCTTTGTTACTCTATACACTTACCGTTCGGGGCTAGGGTAATTTCCAATATCCACGGAGTGTATTTGCAGATGTTTGGGCCGTATCCTTGGCTGTGAAGGTTGATATTATCTAACTAAGGGTCAGTAGAGCATACTATCAACATCAACCAAATAAAATTCCGATTTCCATAGGAACTCTTTTTCGGGACAAAGGGCATAGTATGATATCAAACATAACGTATACTAAATTTGTGTATACAGTAATAGCGTATTAATGTACACATTACTCTATCTCTGAATAGACATGGCTATTCTATTAATCGGACACCATCAAGAGCGAATGTCTCAAACTCTTTTGACATCCTACTTAATATTATAAATGCGAAAGTTTGTATGTCAGGATGTCTGTTGTCCGTCTTTCACACAAAAACTACTGAACCGATTACGATGGGTATGTAGGTAGCTGAAGACCCNNTAATTGAATTTCATAGGGTTATCAAAGGGTTTCCACGCGAACGAAGTCGCGGGCGGCCTCTAGTAAACTCATATTGAAGACATGCAATTATAATATGCACGCGTCATAGAGAAACAAAGAGCACAAACACATATTACTGTTTTATGTATTGATTTAAATTTTTTGTGCTAACTATTAAAATATTAGCCAGTTTTACATTAGCTTTAAAATTTAGATTTTGCAATATTTTGCATTCACTTCCCGAGAGCCGAATCAGTTAGTAATAAGATTTATGGGGCGGTCCGCAATAAATTCACTTGAGGCAAACCGCTGTCTGTGAGGCTCCACTTGGTCTAAGAAACTTTGAAGTGCCTTTGAATTCTAGTTATAATCTTGAATCACTGAACACTAAGGGCATTTTAAGTAGAATATGCGATCTATACTTCAATTTATATTCGTTTGAAATAAGATTAGATGTCTAGTAAGTGATAAGATACATAGGTAAGTACGAAATATATTTTTATAACTCTGTCGTAAAAATAAGCCAAGTGTCGCCATAGGCAGTCACGTATATACATAAGGCGTACGTGTCAGCCATAACTGCATTATACTCGTATTATAATATGGCCTAGATCTCGACTCTCGATGTAAGAGACACAATTACTTCGAGAATTTGTGACGTCATTGAATATTTTAACATTTGCTGGCTATGGAGAATATGTAGTCTGTAGTCTCTTAGGAAAATCATAGTCTGTTTAAAAAGACTTGAAGGATTAAGATAATCTATACACGTCAAACCAAGTTTGCCATTACCTTTATTATTACCATTAAAATTTTACTGCATGTTAATATTACCTAATATCATTGAAATTAGATTATTTTATATATAAATATATAATACTGCATTTTCTGTATATATAACTTCTTGTATAAATGTGATTAGAGGTTGTCCATCTGTAAATAAATATAACAAAACCATTCCGATACTCAAGCAAATCTAAAGCGAATAGCAAATGGTAAGCAATGCCGACAATTTATATAGACGGATGCCATTTCTCCGAGGGGTAGCAGGGGAAGGGATAATTTGGATATAATGACTGCGGAAACGGATACAGAGGTTGTAAGCCCCACAAATATGTTGAAGGGGTTTTATATCAATAAGTGATTCCTGTTTATTTGTTCTCTCTCTTACTTGTTTAAATATATTTTTTACATTGATAGATGATTTTGAGGTGATTTAGATTGTTGATTTATGATCCCTTTTGTGTAGCATTTACTACTATTAGAATGGCAAAAGGTTGATTTTTTTTAAACGAGCATTCATTGATGAATGATTTAGTTTTAATTTCGAGTACTACTCAATATATGGGAAAAATTTAAAATATTTTATATATAATTGCCAAAATTATGACCACTCGAATTTAGGTTAGATAGGCGATCAGAAAATAAAAGGTATCGTTCTCGACTCGACTTTAGTCCCATAACTCGCAGCATTTGCGTAATACTGCAACGTCGAGCATGTTTTAAGTTTTTGTTTCGCGACATGTCTTGTAATATTCTACTGTTCTTATCTCCAGGGCTCTTTCACTTTGTTAACGAGCGACGTGCTCGTGATACGGTTCACAATTTGACCCTCAATGTCCTTCGTTTTAAGCGTCGGTACTTTAAAAAACCAGATATGAAATTTCTGATGATCCTTTATTTTAAAAAAAGTATATTTTTTACAGGTACAACAATATAATGAAGGTAAAACGTCGCCGAGGTCTGCATAATTGAGAGGGGCACGGGAAGTTTTAAGAATTCGCCCGGAAAAATCTCAAAATGAAGATTGTTGTTATAGGTGAGAAAAAGGAATGAGAAAATCTTTTCATCATCTTGACGTACAATACGATTTAAGTTTTTAAAACTTAAGCAAACACTTTTATGGTGTCAGTTTTATTTCAGCTCTATATCGTATTACTAATGGCTCATTTAGTTAATTTCAAAGTAATGGAAAACGTACTAATGGCGACAATTAAAACGCAATTGGCAATAAAATCATGATATCGTATCGAAATATATGGATACTCAACACGCAGAGAATAATAATTGTGTACTTAAATCGACTTATTTCCACTCGATTAAATAACTGATGAGAAATGTAATAATAACGTACTACAATCTTTTTCTTATATTATAGTACATTTCTGGGGCAGACGGGAAACGGAGACTATTGTTTACGACATCTACTTAACGCTGTAGAGAAGTGGTACTGCCCCAGACGAGCCGGTCCATTCATGCGCAGGCTAAAAAAGCATGCAGCAGGCATATATAATATACATAATCCCCTAGCGTTTAGGTATAGTTTCTGCGATTTCGTGACGAGTGTTTTTCGCTATTATTTACTCTATAGATAAGCATTTCGAAATTCTTACGGGCTCTACCAATTGTCGCCATTGGCTAGGCACTATTTTAACTCTAGCTAGGCCTATCTACGCTATAATATGAGATGTGTTTATAATGACGTGCAGGTCGCTTGGGCGTGCGGCTCGGCGCGGTGGTGCTGGTGACCGCTGGAGAGGTGTCTGCGCGTGTTGCTGGCAAGGTCGGCGGGTACTCCAATAAGAAAGGAGGTACCTACATATGTTAAACAATGGTGATGAACTAGTTACATGGTATTCAGAAAGAGCTCGATGTTCTAACAAAGATAAATCATAAAGCCGCTGTTACAAATATGAAGTGTTTGCTAAGTTGAAGATGTTTATAGAATCTACCAGTCTGGTTTATGAAATTATCTTCGAGTATGGACATAAATTTTGTTACGTCGCGAAATTACCGCGGCCGCAAAGCCTTCTATTTACTTACTGTGGCTCTGTGTGGGAAGTTGATACTAGATTTTTATGTTTCTAATTCACGTGGAAAAACGGATATTCAATTATAATATTCAAATTCTGTTTAATGTATACCTAATAAACAGAATTTGAATATTATAATAAATTGCCTTTTGTATCTAATCTCAGGTAAATTGACATATAGTATGTAATATACAATGATTTTCTGTTGTATAAAAGGATAAAAATAAATATTTAGGGATAAATACTTTCAAATTATTTGAATTTTGCCAACATTCAATTAGTTATAAATAGTTATAAGTGTTTGAATAAGAATATTCAATGCACTTGTTGAATCGGAGCGTGAAATTTAAAATTACTTGTTACCAAGCATTCTAAATCTTACATTCCATAAAATTGTTCGTAGGAATGTGCCGAGTAAATTGAACTAAGAACAAGAGAAAATATGATCGCTAAAGTCGACTACAGTTCAGCGGGTAGACAGGGAGCAAATAACACGATGGCAAAATATTTCCAACATTGCTTTTTGCAAAAATACAAGGAAAATGTCAACCCCACTTAGGAACAAGGTTGTGCAAAGCAGATAGAGTTAAAAACCTTTTAGAAATACTTAATATCCATGAAACATTGGAGCTTATTTGGAAGCGGTGTGATTGAGATAAAGCCTTATTTGAATTGAGTTCTTTCATATCTTTTCTGGCATTTTGTATGTAAACTGAATAAGTAATTATTCATTTTTTCAAGTTTTTATAAGATTGTTTGGGTTTAAATTAGATTATGATATAAAAATATTTTTTTATTGATAAATTCATCTAACATAGTTTATTTATTTCACAAGTTCCATAAGATTGTATAAATACAATAAAAGATTCTCTATGTCCTACCATTAAGGTTTACAATGCTAAAAAGATAACAATTAAGAAGAAAGTAGGAAAAATTAAATTGATTAAAAATAATTTCATGCAAATGTCCAAAATTTGGACAAAGTATTAAAATAAATATTAGTAACACAGTAGTGACAGGTTGTTAGCCCATTGCCTACAAAATAAATCTCCTGTTTCAAGCTATTGCCTTGATAGAAATATTTTTATATGAATTACTTTCACTATGTAAGACGTAACATAAACGTACGTATTTTTATTGTATTTACCTTTTTTAATGCAGGAAAATCGACAAGTGGCATCAACGAGGAAATAATATGGATAAGCATTAGCATGGCGATAGCGATAGCCGTTCTTATCGCAGTGGCGCTGTGCTACATTCTAAAGGAGAAATGCACCAAGCGGCGCCACTATCGCGAACAATCGTGACGGTACAAGCAGGAGTTTGCCAAGCACGCCTTGGCCGACTCCCTCTCAGACCTCAGCTTCCCCCCTTACACCCTCTATCCACAGTTTTCCCCAGACGGCAAAGAGTACTTCTATAATTTCCACCGCTTCGCTTACATACGAGAGAGTTACAAACTACCCCCGAAAGACTATCCTATTAAAAGCAAAGAGGAGGTTTATATCAATGCGTGATAGCCTTCATTATTGACAAAGCAAGTAAAATTTTAATTTTTTAATTATAATAGGCGTATGGAGTATTGAATACATGTCGTTTATAATATTAAGTTTATATGTAGATATGTCTGATGTATTTTGTCAATGTCTATTACATTATCCGATGTAGAGACAGGTAGATATGTATAATATCTTCAATGTAAATATTTTAGTTGAAACAAAATTAATGAAATTGTGTAGAATATTTGTTAGTCATTGTGAGTGAATGTAACTTTAGCAACAGTGGAAAAAAGAGATTTAAGTGTCAAAACTTAGTGTTTAAAAAACAAGAATTTAAAATATAAAAGCTAAAAATATAATACTAATATAATTAAAACTGAGAACGAACTGACATTTAATTTAACTGTGATAGTAAATTCAGGCTTTGAGGCCAAAGTGTTTAACTTTCTTAACCAAGCCTCATAGTCAAGTCTCGATAGCGTTATTTAGAGAAAAAGTAAGGAAGAAAACGAAAAATATTTTTATCGAATATGAATAGACGTTGTCAGTAGATTGCAATATTTGTGTTCAATTTTGATTCTTTGATCTCTAAAATAAAAGCGAATTTTGAGTAGCAAATGGTTCTACCAAACCTCCGTAAAATGTTACGATTATGACTTGTTCCCAATAGAGATTAGACAGACAAGGTTCAGCTTAAATCTTAAGTCTCTAAATCAGATTCTTCGATATCAAATTGAATATTATATTAAATTTTACATAAAAGCTTAAAGTTATGATACACTTCTATATGTATTCCAAATCTTTAAATACTTAACAAATAAAATTATTACAATATATCCGACTATCAGTACGATGATACACTTTACAGAAAACTATAAAATCTCTAATTTTGGGGCTTAATATAGTCATTTAAAGTATGTCTAATTGTGCTATATGACATTATTCCGTTATCCAGACTCATTGTTAAAATTAGCGAGCTCATATAAAGCGCTTTAAGCTTTTTATGCGTCAGAGTATATGTAATACTAGCTGTTACCCGCGACTTCGTCCGCGTTAACCTAGGTTATCTCGCGGTACCGGTACTGTCACAGAATGCTTACGAAAAATAAATATTCACAGTTCCCCCGTAGGTTATAGCGTGATAATATATAGTACCTATACAAAGA
>JADGIL010001510.1:0-11640 GCA_020352625.1 Cactoblastis cactorum
CTCCGACCTTTCGGATACTTTTCAGTGTCCATCTTCACGGAAGACTCAAATAAAAAATAAATAAATCAGAATAAATAGTTACACATAAAGAAATCAATCTAAAATCTAGAAACAGTATAAATTCCTTTGTGTATAGAGATTAAACAGCGATAAAATACGTTAAATTTGTTTCATTTTAATGTTTAATATTCGCGTAAAAATAAGAAATAATTATGTGATCTAGTATTTTTACCAGACTAGAAATATTTTTTTCCTAAAGTTACGTCATAATGGGATTCGACTCCATGATTTCTGGATCACAAACCTTAACTTCACTGAGGCGGTCTTTTTCGTTCCAAATCTGACCGTTAAGGGCTATTTTTCTTTGTCCTCTATATTTTGCATTGCTAACCCATTTCATGTCCTGTCCCAAAAAGTCAGTCCCTTCTTTGCCATTTATAGAGTCTCTAAACAATATTATTGTTTATTTTTAAACACGTTTGTCTTTTTAGGAAGGATTTGGAGAAAATCTTTAGGTGACTGAAGGCTGTAGTCATTTTAAATTTACAAGGTTTTATTTAACTTGTGATGTATGTATGTATATATTGTACGGTTAAAAACTATTATATTATAACTAGACTAGAATAATTTTTTACGTAGTGGTATAAGCCTGCTGCATATTTGTTTAGCCTGCAGTATGAATGGGCCGGCTCGTCCGGGACAGTCCCACAGAAGACCGACGCTTGAATGGCGGCTATCTGCCGCCATGCTCCGTCCGGTGAGTGGGAGATTGAAAGGCCCAACTTCGGGGGCTTTTTAAAGGCCGGCAATGCTTTTGTAACCCCGAGAGTGTTGCAGGTGTCTGTGGGCAGCGGTAATCACTTAACATCACGTGACCCGCCTGCTCGTTTGCCTCTCTCTTACATAAAAAAACAAAGATTCTCCCTAATGAAAATCAAACAAACACAAGTAATTATCACAAGGCACCTGCACTGTCATTAGAAAGAATTACGCCAGTATTTATGAACACACTGGCTACGTAAAGTACAAGTATTACTACGAGGCCGACTCGCACTTGGCCAGTTTTTAAGCAAAAGTTTGAGGCAAGCAGTTTCATATTAGATTATACTAAAATTAAAAGTTAAAGACATGCTTTTTTTTTAGCTAGTTGTACAAAAAGAGTCATAAAAATGCACCAAAGCAATATTTGTCGTACAAAATTGAGATTTTTATGTAAAAATTCTTCCAATAAACCGCAGTCTGCTACAAAATATTCGTTAAGAATTTATAAGCGTCGTGAAAAGTGATAGAATCTGCATTTTTCCGCATTCAAAACGGTTGCATAGTCCCCGAGATGTCAAGATTATTTGCTGAAGACATTCATTGTTGAAGAAAAAAGGGGAAAAGCGGAAAACTTGGCGGTTACAACTTTTTCTCGTGAATAATTTGAAGGGGAAATATGAAATCAGAGCAAGGGTATAAGACATGATAAAGAGTTAATATACCGAGCCCTAACTAAATAGGATTAGCGAAAATATTTTCAATAACGGTTAAGAAGAAAAAGTTGGAGGACAAGAACGCAGGCAATAAAAACTTTTTGTCTGATTCTCTATCGACTTATCTTTTTATACCACTTTCTTTATTAACAAACCACCTTTTTTTTTGTGGATGAGGCAGGCGAACGAGCAGGCGGTTCATGTGATGTTAAGTGATCATCGTCGCCCATATACACCTGCAAAATCCATGGGGGTCACAGAAGCGTTGCCGGCCTTTGTTATGTTAAATAAGTGGTTTTATGCCCAAAATTATTTTCTTTCAGAAACCTTGTATGTTTAGGTATTTTTAAGCAATAAATAGTATTGCTTTGCTTTATACTATAGAAAACTATCGATACCTACTATTCATTTTTATGAACTATAGATAGATAATTTTTCTTAAGTTTACGCGAATATTAGACATTGAAATGAAACAAATTTAACGGATTTTATCGCGGTTTAATCACTATACACAAAGGAATTTTATACTGTTTTAAGTTCTCTTTATGTAACTATTTATTGAGCTCCGACGTTTCGGATACTTTTACTACTACAATGGCCTCTTCTTCTTCACGGAATCACGGAATGATGATGATGGATGCTGATGGATGATGATGGATGCTGATCCAAGATGGATGCTGAAAAGTATCCGTTACATTCACACACACACACACACACACACAGACACATGTTACATTCACATTATTAAAAAATACACAAAAGTAAAATATCAAAAACAAAAGTAGTGAGGTATACGTGTGTGCCGCAGCAATAGAACAAACCACTGATTTTCAGCTTCCACCAGTTACACTAACTATCGATAGATTAATGAAACACTATCGACAGTTACACACTAATACGTATCACCTTTTTTCCTGCGCTTCCTAAAGGAGCTAAGCCGGCTGGAAGGATAGCCGGCCACAGCGCCTCACGCAAAAAGGGCCCACTTTTTGAGGCCTAATTGCGGAAAACTGTCCTCGCGAAAATAAGTGAGTAAGTACGTATCACGTTCTTATAAAAAGCAATAAGAACAAGTAATTAAATTAAAAATGAAAAAAATAAAACCCGCGATATAATATAACTAAACAACTTATCCTCCTTTGCTTTGGGGGTTAAAACATAGCTAAGACCATTCTCAATGAAGTCACCTTTCTAACAAGAAAAGCATTATCTAAATCGGTTCAACCGTTTGGCTGCTATGATGCGACATATACACATACACACACACACACACACACACACACATATCAAACTTATAACACCCCTCCTTTTGCGTCGGGGGTTAAACAATAGAATAATGAAAAATGCAAGGAAAATTACGTTTTTATGTAGAGCGTAATATTGAAAATTATGGGTCCGTTTTAAAATAATATTTGACCAATATAAATGCTACTTTGTTTGAAATGACATAGGGTTCTTTTTACCTTGTAATTTTTAGGGTACGGTAGAAATCGTGGTAAGGTACCACGAGGTAGGTGGTTATTATAAAGATGAAAAAGTTTCAGCCACTATCCGGATATTCCAAAAGAACTACTCGGCTGATAAGTTATTTTCAGCCAAAACTTTGGATATACGAAAAACTTAAGTAAGTTGTACCAACTGGCGTCGATACACAACCGCTGACGATCGCATACAAGATGAGCTTAGTTTCTGTTTTTTAGGGTTCCGTACCCATAGGGTAAAAACGGAAACCTGCCAAAAATCATAATTAAAATATTTATTTACAAACTAGCTGACCCGGCGAACTTTGTACCGCCTTTTTTAATGAAAGAGGGAGGCAAACGTACAGGCAGGCCTCGTGATGTTAAGCGAATACCGCCGCCCATAGACACCTGCAACACCCGGGCGGTCACAGAAGCGTTGCCGGCCTTTAAGGGATTTATACGCTCTTTTCTTTAACTTTAAGTTTTAAGTTGAGTTTTGGTCCCAATTACTAAGATGGCGCTGTGTCTCCGTCTATCACGACGCTGTATCTCATGACCCATGATAGCTATGTTGACAGACAGTTGATATGTTTACACATGATGTATTTCTGTTGCCGCTATAATAAAAAAATACTAAAATCAGAATAAAAAGAAATATATAATCATAATTATTTGGTTTTTTGGTCAAATAATATCATACAACAAACGTGATTTCTTTTTGTATAGAGTCCTTTCTGTAAATCAGTACTATTTATGACAAGAACCTTAGCTTAGCTTTTCCATAGAAGCAAACCCTGTGGGTAATGTTAGCTATGCATTATATTCACTTTCATTTAACAGTTCAAAGGAAACGGCCCATTCACGAATACAGGAGTAGATGAAAGAGATAACGCCTAGAGATGTGGTGTTGTTTGGTTTTATTCAGTGGAATGGTCATTATAATATATGTACATATATAGATATATATCTGTTGCTGCTATAATCTATACATATAATAAAATTGTAACTGAGCTAAGTCTGTACATGGGAGATATTAAAGAAAAAATATATGGGAGCTCTTTATAGGGCCTATAGAAGCCAAAACTATTGTTTTTAGAATTTTTATTTGTCTGTCTGTATGTTTGTACAAACTACTGACCAGATCTGGATGAAATTTGGCACAACGATGGACTAGGACTTAGATTAAAAGATAGGCTACTTTTTATCCCGGAAAAATGTACGGTTCCCGAGGGATATAATTTATTGTAGCCGAGCAAGGGGCTAACAAGATATTGTAGTATCCATTGGTCGAACGAAGTCGCGGGCATTAGCTAGTAACAAATATAAAAAAACAATAATATATAATAAACCTATTTTTTTGTCGTTTCTTATAGTTAATGATACGGAACGCTTCGTGCGCGACTCCAACTCGCACTTGGCCGGTGTTTATATGAACAGGAAAGCAGGCTGTCGCTAGTACTCGGATACTCGGCAGTTATACTCGTATTAGGCGTCGCCCATCTCTATAACCAGTGATTATACTGATAAAAGGAAGGATTTGTACCGCTTAAATACCCGTTTGGGAGTTGAAACCCACCCTTTACATGTGATTATTACGCATCTGTAAGCTTGCAAAGTAAACAAATCTCAAGTCTTGCTCAAAATTTTAAACGTTAAAATTTGTATTTTGGTTATTAAGATATCATTTACCATTTCATTTAAGAGGCTCTTGTTGTTGGAGTTTAGATTTTTAGGGTTTCGTACATAACCCTGTTACTAAAATCCGCTGTCTGTCAACAGGATGTAATTTTAAGAATCGTGACAGACAGACAGTTTTTTGACAGATAAGTAACAATTTTTCACGTTTGATGTATTCCGGCAAACAGGAATACATCATCTGTGAAAATTTCAACTGAAACTACTAATTTTATCAAAAAGTTATAAAAAGTTTGATATATGTAAATAATTAAAGCAGTTTGAAATAAATTATCATGGGGGAAGCTCCCCATACAATAAGTGATTTTTTTCTATCGTTTTATATAGACCGTATCGTTTTTTAATATCGTTTTGTACAGAAGCCAACGTAGGCGAGTTCGATTCGCCCTTAAACGGTATTATTCATTAATTTTACCTAAATTCGCACAAACATACACACTCTCACTAAAAATCTATACTAATATTGCTAAGAGGTTTGGTAACTTAGATTGTTTGTAAGGGCTAATTTAGATTAAGTCCTTGACTCAATCTGATTGATTCGGAAATAATGAACAGATTATGAAAATTCTTTCACAATCAAAAAGCTACACTATTCAGTACCAAAGGGTGTATTTATACGCCCAACGAAGTGGGCACGGGTCGGCTAGTAATTTATATAACAAGGAAGCCTGGTGATAAAGACTCCGGTAACAAGAAAACATCCCCTAATTTGATCTAAATTAACTACTGAGAAGAACCAGGGTATTCATTGGACGTAATTGCATTATCTTCAAAGTAAAGGCGATTAGGAAACCCTCTGCGGTCCAATAAAACTCGGTCTTGATTTAAAAAGACACGTATTTTGGAAGAATGACGCGAAGGTATATTGAAGAGGTGAGCGTTGAATGAACGGATTGTTTTTTTTTTAAGAAATAACAAACTGAGCACCAAATATAATTGAAATGACTTACAATTTTGTAATTGAGCAACAAAACAGCACATTTTGAATAGAATTGTTGTTCAAAAAGTATTTTTTTTATGTAATTGGGAGGCTAACGAGCAGGCGGGGCACGTGATGTTAAATGATCACTGCCGCCCATAGACAACTGCAACACGCGCGGGGTGAGAGAAGCGTTGTCGGTCTAAAAAAAAAATCCTCAGCCCTCCCCAAATAGAGAGGGCGGGGAAGTTGGGCCTCCGGTTCTCCCACTCAGCGGACGGAGCATGGCGACTGATAGCCGCCATTCAGGCGGTCGGTCGGCAGGATTTTTGTCGATGAGGTTAGGTTAGCTTTCTGCGCTGTGTGGAGCGCGAAAAGCACACGGTCTCGGCAAAAGCAGTAGGCGTAGACACCGTGTGGTTTTGGTTGGTTCGAGTCCCACACACCTGTCCGGCTTACCATTGGCCAGATGGATAGACGAGGGTCTTTTCACACGTAAAAGGAAAGGTTGAAAGAAACTAACACATTTTAATTATACATTATCCATTTACTCTCAGGCTAGAATAAAATTCCTACAATTCGTAACACATACTAATAAATCGCAATTAACCTTGGTCCCTAATTTATGATCTTCTTAAGGCCTGTCCCCATTAGCTATAAATCAATAAAATAAATCTATACATATAATAAATTGTCTGCACATGGGAGATATTTTAAAAAAAAATAGGGCGTCTATAGAAGACATAACCATTGTTTTTAGAAGTCTTTCTGTCTGTATGTTTGTACACGCATCACACAAAACCTTTCGAACTGATCTGGATGAAATTTGGCACAGCGATTGACTATGACCTAGAATGAAAGATAGGCTACTTTTTATCCCGAAAAATGTGGGGTTCCCGAGTGATATAATTTATTGTGATCGAGCAAAGGGCTGACAAAATATTATAGTGTCCATTGGTCGGACGAAGTCGCGGGCATTAGCTAGTAATTTAGACTAAAAATTGTATCTACATTCCTAATACCTAAACTAACACCTAGGTATGTAACACAAATCGCAATTAACCTGGGACCTTAATTTACGATCTTAAGGGCTGTCTCCAATAGCCTAAATAAATTATAGAGGTACGGCGAAACTTTTGAACAAATGTTATTTATTTTATTCGAATTAATTGGCTATTATAACCTAAAATGGGACGTTCAGTAAATAAATATATAGGAACAAATCACACAGATTAAGTTAGCTCCAAAGTAAGTTCAAGACTTGTATTATGGGATACTAACTCAACGATACAATATGTTACAACAAAGACACTTATATATAAACATCCAAGACCCAATCAGAAAAGAGTAGTAGATAAAACTCTTCCGTTAAGTACTGACTGACTGACATACAACGCACAGCCAAAACTTCTGAACGCAAGAAGCGTGTATGTTCCAAGGAACATACATGTAGTGCTCCCCTAAACTCTCCAAGGAGAGTGTAGGGGAGCACTAAAAGAGGATTTTCGAAAATACCGCTCTAAAGGGGGTGAAAAACCTTTACATGAAAATTAATCTATGCAGGTAAAGCCGCGGGCAAAAGCTAGTATACATATATTACGGAACACGAATTGACCTAATTATTTGCTAATTTATCGAGTTTGTTTATTCTTATAAGTGTAGCCTTCGATTTTCACAACTCTTGGTTCTGTCTACCCCGTAAGGGATAAAAACGTGATATTGTATTATAAAAACTATATGAAACTCTATTATAACTAGACCACATTGTTTTATACAAAACCATGCTGATGTTAGAAAAACATTGTCAAATAAACTTAACAAAAATTGTCATACTTTCCGTAAAATAAATTACGTACTACAAGGAAATTGTCACACCTGTTTTAACAGAAAAGAAATGAGTTTATAACACAGACATGTTTCAAGTAGACCACACAGACAAGTTTCAAGTTGACCACACAAGTCTCATTATCTAAATAAAACCAAACGTGCCAATATTTTTCTACCAACTGTCCTACTTTTATTCTTATGATTTATAGCTTAATATGAATTTTAAAAAAATTATGTTTTGTTTGATATTTACTTCTGATTTTTAATGAAATAACATTTTATTATTAAATAAGAAACTTTCAAATACTCAGCGTTTTGTTTTTATATAATTGCATTATCTTCAAAACTAAAGGTATAATCCAAATATCAGGTCAATCAAATATTGCGAAATAACTATTTGGCCGGTTATTTATAGATAATTGTTCGAAACCTTTTATCCCAGTTGACTCGCACGGTCGGTTCAGGACAGTTGGTCGGTTTTTTAGCACGCAAAATACACTGGCTTGGTCTACGTGATATGAGTCTGTCTATAACCACACACCAGTTTATAGCTGGTATTGTAAAGTGCATTTCGTCGATATTACGAGACTTTAGAACTTCATAAAGCCTTATCATAATAGCCTTGCGGAATTTCAGAATTTATGGCCTTCTATTCTTTGGGCTTTATTGAAAAAGGTATTTAGATGTTAGATAAAAATATTTTGAAAATTTAAACTTTTCTAGAAAATGGTGCAGCGTATAGTAAGGAATATTCTTTGGGCTTCATTGAAAAGGCCATTTATGAAGATGTTAGATAAAAATATTTATGAAAATTAAGACTTTTTTCTAGAATATGGTGTCGCCAGTAAAGAAATTTAATAAAAGAATTTAATATTTTGACGAAATACAGTAGCAAGTTTAGTGAGCAATATGGAAACTGATTGAAACAATTTAATATTTTTATTAATAAAATATCACGACTGTTTTCTTTACGGGGTAAACAGAGTCAAGAGTTGTGAACGAACGAAACGAAACGAACACGATTGGTAACTAGAAATAGTGACGCATCGCTTATGAAATAATATTTTTACCTTTTCCCTCGATTGATTTTTACAATCAGCACGAAGAATCTGCACTTTGATGGGTAAAAATGAGATACTCCACTTGTATCCAATTTGGCGGATTTTTTTTTCTTGATTTTATAACTGCCATCAGTCGATTGCGACTATAATCAGTTCAGCTGGGTTTTTTAGGTCGTTTGGGTTTTGGAGCCCATCGCCTCAGCTAACCAATATCATTTAACTTAAAACAGTATGCTTCCGTTTGAGGCGTGTTACGGCTGAAAAACGTGATAGAAAATGGTCACCGTATCCTACAACACCAGGAGCATAACACACGCGTTGCCGACCATGTAAAAAATTACGCCCTTTCCAAACAACTCTGTGATATAAAATAAAATATATACAAACGTTTATCACACTAAGAAATATGTAAATTATTAGTGGAATGACGAATGCGTGTAATTCAATTCCGAAATGTATCTGCAGTGACGCGAGCGCGATATAGTATTTATGTGACCTGTTTCGTCCCAGGACAAATTAGTGCCTTGATGAGCTTTGTGACGAAATGGATAAGTACAGAAATGACATCTTTTATTTAGCGGAAAAGATATTTTATTTAGCAGAACATACAAGACCGGTGTAGGATATTAATGAATTTTTTAATGGTAATTTGACGTAAACTTTAATCCTTTTTTGACTAATATATATATTGTTTTTAATTTATTTTATGAATGGCATGATGTCGAAATTTTATAATATTAATTTATTTTCACACGCACATTATTGTACGTCTTTGTAGAGAGGATACAGTGACACATTGTGTATATTATGTAACATCTTTTTTATCTGTGTACCACAATAAAGATATTTTGAATTTGAATTTTGATCTTAAAATATCGGTCAAGAATAGAATCGAAAAGATCGTAAGATATGGCATAAAAAGGGTTGGTTATGTTCAAATGTAGATTGATGGTGATAAAAGTACTAACTTCTATAAATTGATTAACTACTGTCTACTACTTGTCTACAGTAACTTTAAAGCATGAGAATCAACTGTAATCAATATTTTTCTACTCAACAGTGGTCGTTTATAAATACTAGTAGCTAAAAATTAGCAAAGCTTTTTTTCCCACATGAAAACATGCCTTTGCGTGTGTACAACAAAATTAAATGAATCTAACGTCTTAGGCCTATTTTTAAAAAAAGATTAAAAGGGTTAAAGCTATACGTACATCAATAGTTTCTAATTTTAGTAAATACTAGCTAATGCCCGCGACTTCGTCCGACGGTTACCTACAATAAATTATATCCCTCGGGAACCGTACATTTTCCAGGGATAAAAAGTAGCCTATCTTTTAATCTAGGTTATAGTCCATCGCTGTGCCAAATTTCATCCAGATCTGTTTGGTAGTTTTTTTTGTGATTCGCGTACAAACATACAGACAAAAATTCTAAAAGCAATCGTTTTGGCTCCTATAGGTTCTATAAAGAGCCCCTGTATATGTTTTTTTAAATATCTCCCATATAGAGTACAGACAAAGCTCAGTTACAATTTTATTATAAGTATAGATAAGTTTTGTCATTGTCATTCAAATATATTATGTCAATGTTATACACATAAATATGATGTGTGCTATCATTGTTACACTTCTACACCCTCCATATTTAGTGTCTTTGTTCAGTGCTTAATTCAGACAGAATTTGTATTAGTGGGTTAATGAAAATGGGCGTGGTGTGCTAAATTCGCGATTTTCTTACATTAATCATAGCTGATGGATGCTGCGGGTAGATGGCAATGACAGATAACGGGTAGAAACCCCAGTTGACAGCTTGTCATACTATTTAAGGCGGAAACACACTTACGCGGCGTGTGTGCTAGAAACCAATCAGAATATATATTATTTTGTAGGGATTTTCAAGGCAAGAGTGAACAGGCATTATTTGAGCTTGCGTGCACCACCTTAGATCTCATCGTTGCTTTCCATCAGTCAAGATTGAGGCCAAACGCACTCAAATTTTCTTAAAAAAAAAAGGTCGCCCCTCTGACACGGCCTTCGAATATACGAGTATGTCTCGAAACTTATTAACTGTATGAACACAACGACACGCCATTATACGTAAGTATGGTTCCGACTTTATTGAATTTGGTTTGTCCTAAATAGTGCTTTTTTTTCTCCGTTGACAAGTGGTAAGTACAGGGTTTGTGATTCGAAGGTCATGGGTTTGAATCTCTGTAAGGTAATTTTGTGTTATTTCTAATTTGGTCAGGATATTGCAGACTGGAGTCATCTGATTATCCAAAAATAATAATTTTGATAAGGCAGGTTAAGTTGTATAAACTTTTCCTATAGTTGGTTCCATTTTACCCTTCGGGTTTAGGTCAGACGGTCGCCCTCTATAAAAGCCAGTTATGTCATCTAAGGTGCAATATTGGACTTAAAACTTTCATACAGGAGTAAGATTCATCTACAAACTTAACAGTTGGGAGCGGGCATCGAACCTGATACCTTCCCATCGATAACCGGTAGCATTAACCGCTCGACGATTACCGTTTTAAATCAATCATAGTTGATTAAGAATGCAGGAAGGAAAAAATGACTGATAACAAGAATGTATCTGGGTCTTGGATGTACAAATATTAATATACTAGCTAATGCCCGCGACTTCGTCCGACCAATGGATACTATAATAGCCCCTGGCTTTGTTACAATAAATTATATCCCTCGGGAAGCGGTTATTTTTCCGAGATAAAAAGTAGCCTATCTTTTAATCTAGGTCATAGTCCATCGCCGTGCCAAATTCCATCCAGATCTGCTCGGTAGTTTCTGTGTGATGCGCGTACAAACATACAGACAGACAGTTATCTATATATGTATTTATTTTAAAACTAGCTAATGCCCGCGACTTCGTCCGACCAATGGATACTATAATATAATATCTTGTTGGCCCCTTGCTCAGTTACAATAAATTATATCCCTCGGGAATCGTCCCTTTTTCGGGGGTAAAAAGTAGCCTATCTTTTAATCTAGGTCATAGTCCATCGCTGTGCCAAATTTCATCCAGATATGTTCGGTAGTTTTTATGTGATGCGTGTACAAACACGCATCATCTAAAAAACATAAAGACAGACAAAAATTCTAAAAACAATATATGTATATTTTTTCTTAAATATCTCCCATGTACAGACGTAGCTCAGTTATAATTTTATTATATGTATAGGT
>JADGIL010001511.1:0-29631 GCA_020352625.1 Cactoblastis cactorum
ATATATATATATATATATATAGCTATATGAATAGAAAAAATAGTTGAAAAAAATATTTCCTATGAAAGAAAAGAAAATGTGAAATAACCGAAGTAATATCGATAAAAAGATACGACTTTGATGATTTAATAACTTTTATTAAAAACAAACAAAGAATAAATAACTAGGAACATCATAGTGAATTAATAAATTAGAACTAACTTGTGAACATAATGACTAGATTAAAACATAAATGATTAAATAACGTTGCTAACAATAACATGGGTATCATTTTATAAAATAAAAGTAATATTTTTTTAAATACCTGATTTTATACTAGATTCTAGTTAATCCGATATATAAAACAGAGTCATTGACTTTCAAAAATGATTGTTAATTACTTTTTACTGGTAGGTACTGCCCAGATTTTATAATAAGTAGTAGTAGTAGTAGTAGACTAGATCAGAACAAGATTTCAAATAATCAAAAAAATATATATTTATGGTTCTTTGCCCATTAAGTAAATCGGGAAGTAAGACTTCGCTGTCTATCTGTCACTAGACTGTATCTCATGAACCGTGAAAGTGAGACAGTTAAAATGTTCACAGATGATATTTTTCTGTTCGCTTCAACAAGAAATACTCAAAACAAAATAAAATCATTAATTAAGGTGGGCTCCCGTACAATACATGTGATATTTTTTGCAGTTTTATTAATAATGGAACGGAACCCTTTGTGCGCGAGTCGGACTCACTTGGTCGATTTTTTATGCATTAGAGCAGTACTGCTAGAATCGATTTCTTGTAAGGAACTTGCATGTAATAAATCTCGATATATTTATTTTTCAAAACATCACCGATAGAAAGTAGGCTGCCAATAATAGTTCCCTGTTTTAACATTGGTACAATTACAAGCCTATTGAAAAATGCGTCTTAGGATACCATTGGCTACAATTAGAAGGGTAATTGCGTCAAAAGAGCGACTCCTCTCATGATCCAGTGGTCCGGTTCTTCTTTGGTGGGCAGCCGCATGAACAATATGTAGTTGGTGGAGTGCCCAGTAGTGGACAACACGCCTCGTCTGTCACCAGTCTTGTATAGAGGGCAGTTGTAAAATACATCTTGTGGTATGTCGTCGCGTTTCAGTGGGATTAGCCATACCTACACGAATAAATATACGTTTGATAAATCTTTTTTACAAAATTTGGTGCATAAAATCTGTCATCGAAAAAAGCCTGTCTTATATTTACATACATAAATAAGGATGTTTGTTAGGTTAAAACGTCGATATTCTAACTAAATTGAAAAACAAATAACAGCAATTCGGAACTCATTAATCATATGCAAAGTAACCTCCTTGGTGAAAATAAACATTTTAATATCTAAACATTCTTTGCCATAATAGGCCCATTTTTCAAAGACCGTGAATATTTTGTTTTTGACATTACCAAATATGACTTATCGGTAGATTGTCTATTCCTAGAAAAGCTAATATTTAATAAAAATAAGTTTAATAATATCAAATGCTAAAGCTAACTTGATTCCAATATGAATACACTACATGATTTTGATGATACTAACCGGGGGGAATTCATCATAAAGAATCTTGGGGAAGGATTCGTCAATGCAGTAGATGTCGTTGTTCCATCGCGCGCCCTCCATGAACAAACCTCTGATATACACACCCTCTGGAGGTCTCTCGTCGAAGTCCCATACACGTTGCACCTACGAAATAAATGTTGGATACATGCCATTTAAAGTCATTATTTGCTCGGTAAGATAAGTTTCGAAATGCATATTAAATAAACACATCGATCTTAGATAAGGTTTGCACGTATCTTGATATTCGACTTTCGAGTATTTATCAATGTGCTTAACATTATCATCCAAGCGAGCTTCCCGGTGCATTCCTAGCGGTGACGCGTCAGAGCCCTGGGTCCGTTACATAAACTAGGTAATTTGGTTACTGACGTTTACGCATAGTGACAATCGTCTTATCTTTAGAATCTACTGGGCAATCCAATGATTTATGGAAACTGCAATATGTTTGGCTCTTCCAAGTTTTAACATAGAGTTATACATATTTTATTTATATCGTCATTGTCACCTACAAATCCAGTGCTAGACAAAAACCTCACCCAAAAACTTCCTCATTAATCCACATAAAATATGTATAATATCGATTAATATTGATAACTTAAGTTTGTCAGTCACTGCTCACCTCATAGTGGAAAGCGAGCTGATCGATGGGTATCTTGTACTTCCTGGCGTAGCTCTGCTGCGCGGCCGTGAGGAAGGCTTGGGGAAAGTAGAAACCCGACAGCCAGAACACGATGGGAGGCCCATAGCGATGCCAATGCTGCTCCAACAAATTTAACAATACTAATACTAATATTTAAAATTGTAACGACTGTCTAAAATTTAAAAATGATTTTTTAAATTACAAAACGTTGTTACTAATTATGACAATTCCATAATATTGTTTTTTATTTGTTGTCTGTCTTGCTTTTTGTGGTAATCTTCGTAACAGCCTAGTGAAACCGATATGCTTCTGGTGCATAAAAACCCTATGCTTTTAAAGATCACCTGCAAGAATTCGAGCCTAGCGAGCAGGTCGTTGAAGTAGGCGGCGAGCGGTTTGAGGGAGGGGTAGCTCTTCCCGGCCCATAGTGCAGGGATGCGCCCACGCACCATACTCGTTAGCACCTCTTCTGTTATGTCGTTTAGCACACTGACGCCTGTCAGGAACATGATAATTCTAAAATCACTTTTTATTGTAAAATTTGAATTATTAGTACTTTATTATAAGTATACTTATGATCATAAAGGTGCTTTCCAATCACTGTTTGATCATAGAAAATAAAGATATTTAGATATTTCCTACTTAAAGGACGATTAATAATTACGCTTTTACTTTAATGTATACATATTGCATATTTTAAGCTCGAATACATATCAATTTTAAATATGGTTATTTTATATTCATAAGATCACCAAAAGTCATATATCAAGCATTAACACGCGTACATAAAAATAAGCTTATTGGACCAAACCTTCGTATGTTTGGTTTGCATTAAAACTACAGTCACATCATATTTTAAGTAAATAATTTATAAGTATTTTAGTAAATAATCAGTAAATAAATCAAGAAACACAATCAGTAAAACAGCAATATAAGTTTTTAGCAGCATGAACTGTCAGCTACACAATATAGAAGCCGTCGGTTACCTTGCACTGCACCGATGACAGCCCTAGAGCTGCTCCTCACGATGTTGACGAGGCGGTCGTAACGCGCCGCCTCCTGGATGACCACGATGGACATGGGCGTCATGTCGGCGGGTTTTATATCGCCCTCATGCGATGGCCCGCTAAGGATTTTGGCCGGCAATCGCCGCAGAATGTCTTCTGCGATGTCCATCGCTTGCTGCTCGGGTGTAGCGCCACCGCCGCCGGCCGACATTGTGTCCTAACGGGTTTTGAATATTTTTACGGGATTCTTTTTATAGACAATGGAATAGCAACCTATATCAAAATCTCCATGACACCATTAAGCCACCCTTCAGCTAAACGTGTCTTACGACTCTTGGTCCTCTCTGTGAGGATGACGACTTTATTACTATCAAAAACTTGTACGATGTAATCCATTTTCTACTCTCTATTGTTTGTTAAACGGGGTTTTCTTACTAAATTCATTCGAAGACGTGTTGCTTCAGTAAAAATAAGGACTCGCAATTATTTCGCGTGCCATATCAAAATATGTGATTGTCTTTCTGTAAATTTAACCGTTAAGTATTGAACACAGATGCGAGAAAGTATAGTAATCATAAAAAAAATATACTTATCTGGTATTACATATTAAATAGATATCAAAGTTAAGATATGAAACTAATTTTCTGTTTGATTTGAAACGTAATATTTGGTAAATTCAGCACAAAAAGCACATATATTTTATAAAGCAATTTGTGCACACATTAACAACCCACAATAATATCGACGTACAAAATTATTCACATAATAATAAATTTTGCAGACAAAATCAGTGATCCCATTCCAATTATTTTGAATATAACAAGCGAACAAAATTTCTTTGCAAACAAAACACCAACTTCTCTTCAAACTTTCAACTTACCAAGTGTTCTTTCAAAAGATCCTTGTCGCATGAAAACAACAAATAAGTACATGATTTATGAAATGCTCGTAATACTTTAAAATATTCTAATGATATTACATTATCTACTCACCAAACGATCCTAAAAGTCCAGTTGTCAAGGCGTGTGGAAGAGAAAAGATAAACGATGTTAGATGAATCTATAAAACTAAGTTACAAAAATTAAATGTTACCAAAAATTAAAATAAATAATGGCAAGTATTTGAAAACTATTAGATCTTATGAAAGTACAAGCAATCAAGACATTTTATTCTATATATATTACGTACTTATATATTTCAATATCAGCATAGTAAAAAAAATTCTACAGTTAACCCTGAAGTAAGTTCCGAGTCTATATTATATTAGATAATGTGATGAATGATCTTTGTTTGACGACCTTTGTGATGTAAAGGTTAACACCACAGAGGTCGTAAAACAAAGATTTAGAAAGATAGATTGTGGGATTTTATCCGCGAGCGGGTTATGATGAAAAATGATCTTATTCTGATTGGCCTAAATCTTGGATGTTTATCTATATAAATATGTTTTTGTTAAAAAGTGCCTATATTATCTTGTAGTTAATATCCCTTAACACAAGTCTCGAACTTACTTTCGGGCTAACTTTTGTGTGATTTGATGTGTTAGATATTTATTTTATTTACGTCTATATCAATTTTAATGTCAGTAACCTAACTATCGTTCACCTGGGTTAGAATAGCAGTGTTGAGCAGTTCTTCAGACTCGCGGAAGTGCTTGGTGATATCAGCGTTGGGGTGGAAGCCGAACACCCCGGGCGGTGTGGCCACGGGCAGCGACCGCGCGAACGCGATAAAGTCACCATGTTCGCGTAAAGTCGGGATATAGTACACTCCTGTTATGATTGAAACAAAAAGTCCTTAGGGTTTGAGAAAGATACGAAAAACTCGCAGCGCGAATATGATGTGTTTAGGATACACGTAGAGATTCAAATATCTGATTGATTCACTCATCACACAATCTCAAAAACTACAAGTAATAGGGGTTTCAAATTTTACGAGGGACTTGTCTTTTCGGACGCAGGTTTTCGTTAAGATGGGATTTGGTTCAATTGCCACGAGAACGGGAATTACGAGACACGAGCGAAGCCGCGTTAAAAAGCTAGTATTATTTGAGATAACAATACCTGTTGGATCAAGCGTATACTTCTCATCATAAATAGTTCGCGGGTTGTAGAACTTGAACAGGATAGTGTTGAGACAGCGGCGGTCCCAGTCGTCGGTGACTCTCCCGCCATAATTACACTCGCCCGTCAGGTAGCGCAACGCTACGAATTGCACGTCCTATACAAATCGTTCCAATGGTAGATATCTAAGAAGTTATGAATAAACTTACATATAGACCGAATGAAAATACTCGTAAATATCAAAACAAAATTGAATACTTATTGATTTATTTGGAAGGGGAGATGCGATTATAGGTAATTGGCTGATTGGTTTAAATTCCAAAGCTGACACGAGTTAGTATAGAATAACACGAGGTAATATAGAATAATAACAAACTTAAAACAGAATCAAAAGCAAATGTCTAGCAATATACATAATAACAAAAGATCTATGCAAACTTGAATCCATAACTCCCAAACTCACTTCGTATTCATTGAGGAACATGTACAACTGGGTAACAGATATTCTCAAATCCGTCTCGTTGAACTCGTATCTGATGTTCCAACCGAGCGGGCCGAACTGCCGCCGCTCCTGGACCACCGCATGGAAGAAGCACAGGGCAAATAGCAACTTCTTGAAATTCTCAGGCTGCTTGTTGCCCTCGAACCACTCGGCATCGTTAATCGGATCGCTTTGGTAGGATCGCGCGATATTTGCACGTAGACCTACAAATTTGTTTATGTATGAATCCGGGTTTATAATGTAGCGGACGGATGCAACTACGACTTTAAATCCCTTTATTGAACACGTTACAGAGCACGCACACCATGAGCAAAGGAAAAATACTAGGAAGAAAGTACATATGTTTCTAAAGAATATTATTGCCTTATCTAACATATTGTCATAGTCATTTATTTTAAGAGCTAGCTCTTGATGGACTTTCCATTTTATGGGAACTTCATTAATAGAAATAAAAAACACGTAAGTAAAATATTAATGCTCTAAAACGAATCTAAAGAAGAAAATGTGGATGTTACTCTGTGTATATAAATATGTGTATTACCTTGTGGTGGCTCATTAGTCATTTTGACACCGTTTTGCAGAACGTATACAGGGAAATGGTCTGCAGGGTATGAAGTCAGCCACAAACGAAAATCTGGATGAGTCGAGTCTGGAGTCAGGCCCTCGCAAATCTATATTCAAGTAAATATTAGAAAATAATACTGAATATAAAAAAAATATTAAGTAAACAAAGTTTTAGCATATCTCATATACATATATATGTACGTACAGGGTAGGAAAGTATTTTCTTTCCTTCAATTTACCATTACAAAGACTAGTTAAATTTTACTATATTAAGTTTACGAGTGTATTATACAATTTCAGTTTTAGATTAATTTAATTTCTAAAAAGTCCTTATTTAACTTTTTGGGTCCCGAAAATCATATGAGTCTAGTAGTTATCTATGATACTAGTATTAATAGGTTAACCAAATCATTGTCACCTTCATTCTGGTTATTTTTACCACGAGCCACTTTTTAAGATATTCATACATATGACGCGCTCGGTGCTTTTTTGGTCTTACTGAATATTTTGGTCTTTTTGAATATTGCATGATGTCCCTGACGCGTCAAGAGCTACGAATCGGTAAATTGAGTAATCTCACTTTTTCAAGCATAGGCATCCAGCTCTTGGCTAGATGGCAGTTTTGCAGCACAACCCATGTGCCGCTGCGTACACCCTCGTCGATCAGCTTCACCGCGATGGGGCCCTGACCCTGGCCCAGAGACAAGGAGAACAGCCGAGAAGCTCCGAAACCCTAAATTGGAAAATTGTAGTTTACGGTCATATTATGATTAAAAAGAAAATATTTTATAACGTCGTTCTTAAAAACTTAAGAATTAAGGTGTAGTAAAGCTATATATGTATATCGTAATAACATTGTATACCTATAAACTAAACAGATCCAGAATATATCGTGGCAGTAGTTTTATTAAAAATATTATTTTATCCGAATCTACATACCTCAGTAATCACAAAAACAAACACACATTATAATTTATATTCTACATTTATTAGCCTTCCAAATAATTATTCCGTGTGATAATATCATAAAGATCCTAGTGCCAAACTGCTTATCCTGACTGTGACAGTTTGAAAGGGTGAGGGATACCGTTACGCCCTTCTTTGTCCGAAGTTCTATCCACATCAAGGGGAAATCAGGACTCAACAAAGCAACGGCAGGGTGCCTGCACACGACCTGTAGTTGTTACTGTAAATAGCTAAATGATGGCGGGATTACAGATATACCTATGACTGAAATGGTCACATTATATAAAGTAACAACAACACAAATAGATTAATGGGGTTAAACTTATAACACGCATTATAAAAACAATGACATTAGATCATAATAACCATTGATCATGAATTATATTATTAATTAGAGATACATTTACTTACTATTATTTAAGGATTCAATTCTGGGGGTTGAGGTCAAATTTAGAGGAATCATTTATAATATCAAACATTCCAGATAAATTTTGCACGCTCCAGAATTTCGGCTTACGCTTATAGTAATAAAGTAATGCTTAAGATATACGACTTTGTGATACTAAAATACATCAGTAATATTATACCTGGTCATCAGCGAACTTGAGCAATGTTCCCATGGGATCGGAGCCGGGGGTGAGCACGAAGAGTAACGGTATGCAGCAGTGGGAATCAGAATACGAAGACGCCAGGTCGAACAATGGAGGCTCCACGAACGGACGGCCCATTTGTTCTGTAGCATATGTTAAGTTTCTGGAATACATGTGGTCCCATATTCTTGGATAAATTTTCTCTTATTGGCTTTACATTCATCAAAATGTTTCATAAGTTTTGTTCAAGACTTACTTCTTGTTGTAATAATAATGTTGTAAGAGCAACGTACATAATCATTATTAGAAAATAACGTGTATTACTTGTTGACAGTGTGGTATTCAGCTACGCTTACTTGTATATAGTTGTATAAGTTTTACATTTTAGTACCAATAAAGCCGTACAGTTAACACTGACTTATCATCGCTATATCCTGTACTTCTCTCTATTATGTTATACTTAACATTTTAGGGTGTGTGATCCTGGTTCATACAAATGTTATTTTTGATAAAAATATGTACAGAGAAATATGGGAAGAAATAAATACCTTCTACAAAGTTCTGTACAGCGGGCACCATCATGTCCAAACGAAGACATCGAAGTACCATCATTTTCTATAAAACAAGTATTTAAAGTCACTTGTTAAAATAGCATACTCAAGAGTCAGATTATATACAAGTAATTACTCGTATTTTTTAAATAGAAGCTAAATTGCAAATTTCAACACTTAACAAGCTTAGTAATGTGAGTATCTTTGCTATATTTTTTATTCACAAATCTGGCGCCAAGAGTCAAAAATAACTTGCAAAATGTTATAGCATTTTGTATCAACTAATCTAATAATAAACAGCTTAAAAAGGGGCTGGTTCAAGCTGACCAAGCAATTAACAGTTGAGCAGGAGGTGGTCTATAATGCTTACGTCAAAAGAATTGAGTTTGGTATTGAATGGTTCTGGAAGCGGCTGCGCGTGCGGATCCGGGGTATCGCAGAACGCCTCCCATAGCGGCAAGTTTTCTATAAAGTGATCCACTATACCGTGGAATTTTTCAAATTCGTTCAGACTGTAAACATTAGATCTTACTTTGGGTAAAAGTTGAGGTTACAATTGTTTATAAAAACTTTTAAATGAAACTTGGCGCTACGCTTAGATCAGTTCAGATCATTTACAGTTACTTTCTTAAATACGTCAAAAAATCTAAAAGCAAGAAGATCACGTAAACTAACAAAGAGTTTTTTCGGATTTCTTCTCAGCAGCTATAATTTCGAAATACTAGTAAAACGTAACTAGTATTATTTTCCAGATATTTATAAGTTGCCAAATTTTTGAATAAAGATTTTTGGGTTGGATACCCGTTGAATTCGGTCCAGGCCTGCGGGCTGAGAAAAGCCACGGGGTTGGGTGGCACGTGTTGTGGCCGAGCACCTCCCATGAGGAACAGCACGTCCGACTGCTTCAGCCGATCCTCCGCCACCATGATGGTGATCGTCAATAGCAGAGAGAACACCATTTTATCCTATATCAATAATATAAATGTGAAGTTTAATTAGCTGATTTTTTAGTAGTAACAAAAGTTGTTACAAGATTAGTCGATTTACACTGTATAAACATTCACACTTCTCTCAAAGTTCAGGAAATGGTTTGGTTTTAAAATCTGAGCTACTAACGAAATAAAAATAACTAAAGCTACTAGAAATTGTTAACCCCAATTTGTTAGGTTACTTACCTGAAATAAAAATCTCATATTTTATTATTAAGGAAAGAAACTAAGGTTATTTATTAAAACTCAAAGAACTACGAACTGTTAAAAACCATCCGTACCTTCTCAAATAAACTCCTACAGATATTTGCATACAGGGAGTAGGTGAAGTAAGCTCGCAATATCGCAAGCCGCTCGGGGATCTCATCCACCTTTTCCGTGTTGTCTATGGCTGCCGTGAACAGGCCTTCGAACCAACCCAGAGAGTACTGGTACATGGGATCGATATTGGCCAGCGAAGCTGCCACCATATAGAAAGACGATGATAAAATTATTAACTCTAATAATTATCTTTATATAGTTCTCTATGATCTAAAAGACGCGGGTAGTTGACTAGGGAAAGATACTCTCAAAATATTTGTATTTGTAATTATTTTATCTCATAGAATTCCTTTTTAGTCCATCAATTACTTATATGAACTTAGTTTTTTAGAACAATATCTTCCCTTGTCCTATGCCTATCTTACCCAGGTATTTTAAAGTCTTTATAATTGTTCAAGTTTTTAATTATAAGATTATCGAATGGTACTTATTTACTTATCTCCGAATTACTAACCAATGAGGAAAAACAGATTGGTGGAATGTACAGCGATCGGCACGTAATCATCTCGGGCTGTATCGATTGCCTTCTCAGTAACTAGCGCAACTACTTGCTTCTCTTTTATTTCATTCGCTGTATCTTTTGCAGAGTTTAGAATCTGTACAGAAACAAAGTTGATAAACAAAACGATTATTTTCGTGGTATAAAACTCAAATAAAAATAATATTAGAATAGTTTATCTTGGTTCTGACATATCGGAATCTTCTAAACAGCCTTAAAACAGTGGCTAAAATGTTTTTAAACGTTTTTCCCGAATTTGTTTTTTTTTTTAATTCACGTAATACGTCTAAAATCATATTTCAAAATTAATTAAGCACTCTAAACTCTACCTGGACAGCTTCCTCATCTTCCAATAGGTGTTCGGAAGTAGACAACACATTCAAGATCTTCTTTTCAATATCCTGCAGCAGGCGTCTGTGCTCAGCGCCTTGCGTGGTCAGGTCAGCCTTGGCTTGCTGCAGGTCAGGCCGTTCCCGAGCCACCACTCTGGCTAACAGCTGGGCTTCCAACCCATCTTTGGCCAGCATGAAGTTCACTAGGGTGACACGCACTCCTACTTCGGGTAGGTAATGGGGATTCGCTAACTTAGTACTTATGTATAATCTGAAGGAAGTAAAAATATAGCCTTAATAAACTATAGTAAAAAAATAAGGAACCTAAGCTGACAGTTTTCTAATTTTACAAGACGTCTTTATCCCATACGCGCTATTTAAAGCCAAGAGTCTTGAGATTTGAAAGCCACGTTTAGCAGAATTGTAACATCATGAAAAATGCTCATATTTATTAAAAATATCTGAAGTTCTTTCGTCATTCTTAAAGTCAAAACTTACTTGAACTCCTTGTTGTACTCAACAATCGTGTCTCCAATTTTTATGCAAAGCGCACCGCCTTGACGGAAGGTCTGCTGCTGTAATAGTGGTTCCAACATAGGATCTAACTCTTCTAGGACGTTCTCCAGCAAAACCTATATTATAAAGAAATAATTTGATATTCAACACTAATAAAAGCCTAAATTCATTGGTCAATGTATTGTGTCATCCACATAACCAAAAGATAACTCGACACTATTTAAAAAACGTATAGCAAATGTTTGTGCCAATTCATTATTAGTGGAGAGCTAATTGGACTAAATAGTTGTGTAAATAAAAACAAAAAATATATCTTTACCGGCTGCCCAAACTGCACGGCATTCTCTAATACTCTTCCCAGGTCGGCTTGTGTCATGCGAACAATACACAAGTTATTGGGCTTCTCCATGTTCTTTATCCACCGATTGGCTTGCCCTTGAGGGTCTATCATCAGCGGCCATCGACGAGCCGTCCTAAGAAATAAACATTTTATAATATACCCAAAATTTGTCTTAGCTTTACTATTTTTATTTATTTAATTGCCACCAAATTATCTTATGAAATTATTTTCATTCACCACCATTTAAAAAAATAATAATCACATATTCAAGTTCTACATGTTTTATTAGATCTTCAAATAATGCCAGGCAGGAAAAGATGATAATGAGGACGAGTGAATTATTGAAAATATTTACTCACTTGATGATAATAGCGCTCTCAACACTGAAGTCATCTGCTGGCAAACCATTGATGTTCCAGTCCTGAATGGTGACAGGTTCGCCAAGAACCTGAATAACACTAAATTTAAGTGTACACACGATGCCGCAGTCGTGACAGGCTTGAGCCCACTTCTTGACCTGTAACCAAAAACAATTCCAACTAACATCATCATATTCAGCTGCTAGACTTATCATTTAAGAACACTATCAGCAAACTTACTTGTTCTGATCTAAATATAGCTGTAAAAGGTCCAAGATATGCTATCACACCAGCCGCAATCAAAATGTCACCTGTAATGATGTTTTGTATAAATAAATAATAAAAATTAATAAGTATAATGTATTCACGATGATTTTAGCTTGTTTATGTCAAAAACAATCTGATCGATTACCTGTAAGCGAATTATATGTCTCTCTCAAGTCTTTAGCAATCTGTGTCCATCTGGTCTTTTCACCGCCAAGACCCGAGATCAACATCTCGGCTCTCTTCAGCTTGTTGCTACAGTCCAATACTTCGTCATCCAGCATCTTCTGTTGACGGCTCTGTTCGGCTAAGGCATCTTCTAATCCTTTTAATTTAAGTTGTACCTGGAATATTTGTAATGATGATAAATTTTAAATAAATAACTGTAATTTTTTTTTCTGTAATATGTTTAATTTCCGTTTAAGGACGCTACAGGAAAAAAAAGAGTAGTTCAAGCAGCAATATCTATGATTCAAATCTCATTCAAGCTTTTTAGAATGGGAAGAGCCTTATAAAACAAATTTCACATCAAATTGTAAAAGACAAATCCTGCTATCAACATACCTCCCTGAGCTGCGCTTGTTTGACGGCCAACGCAGCCATGGCTTTATCGTAGACCGCTTGAGCAGCCGCGAGTCGCTCCTTTTTGGGCGCCACTACTTTGGCCACTTTGTCGTATTTCGTCATCGCAATCACCCACTTACACATACCTTAGAAAATGTCAACATATGAGAATTTAAACGCATGATACGTAATAAAAGACTGATTGGTGGTAGTTAGTTGCTACTTTGGACCACGAAAATTTCAAGTTCGGCTTTATTTTTTTATTTACATTCTTATTATAATATTATGTTTTTGACAAAGTATGTTGTGGATACATTTCTGTACAATTAATTTCGAACATTTCACGGCCAACTTTAATTATTAGGCGAAATGTTGACAGAAATTTATAATAGGTTAACCCAAACAGTAGGACTTTATTTTATTCATCATTTTATTTATGTCATTCCGTGAAAACAAAAATGGTTCATTGAGGTGTCCTAATTTCCTAAATTACCTTCAGCTGCAACTGACACAGCTCGAATTTTCTCCGGCACAAAGCCTTCATCTTGCATCACAGTAGCCTGCAATTTCTTCATCACGGCTGGCGGGATGTTGTCCTTGTCGTAGTTTTGCAGCCCTTCAAGGAACTTTATGTCGTTGAGCAACTTCTTTGATGGGCCCCAATAATCCTCGATCGTCCCCACTCCAGACGGGTTGGGGATCTTGTCTGGTTTCATTTCCTACATTACAATTGTTGTTATTAATTTAGCTTAAGGAAACTTAATCGAGATCAAAATATGTATGTCATATGAAATTCCTCTAAAAATTTAATGTAAGTATGCCAAATGATGAATAAATTTTACTAAAAGCATAAGCTACTCACCGGGTCGTCATTTTCCTTTTTGGTAAATTGTGATATAAAAAGAGAAATTCATGAAATAAAAAATATTAGATACATTACAAAATCTACGCTATTCTGCCAAATAAGTATACCAAACTAGTAAAATACAAGACTTAATGAGTCTGTAATAAAATTTAGATCCAGAAGTACTTTTTTCCAATTTTATATAATTCACGACTGTCTCAAGATATACATATTTAATGAATGTAATGAACGCAAATCTACAAATTCAAAAACACGTTCTATATCAAGGTATTAGATAAGTAGTAATACAAATATTTAATAAATCTATGGGTCTGTCAGATCTAACTATAATGTACTGATTTGCATATCTACAATAATGTTTCCGCTATTTACGAAATGATACCTTCAGTATACAGATAGCCTCCATGACCAACTTAATGCCTCTGGGGGGACTCTTCATGGTCTTAATGAAGGTGATGTCCTGAGGAGTGAGGGTGTCCAGCGCTGCCAGCGCTGAGTTGAGGATCGGCATGGCCTCGGCCAAGTCCGCGTCGCACTCGTCTTTTATCGCTTGCGCAGCTGCTGCCTATTTACAATTTTGGACTAGTAAATTAACAGCATTTAAACAAAAGTTAAAACGAGCTAATAAGAGATGACATGGTTAAGAGATAAATATTCTAAGAATGCGGTATTCTATTGTGAAATAAATATTCTTAAATTTAAAAATGATATGGATTCTGTTTGAAATAAATATTTTGACTTGTTGTTTTTCACCCTCGTCTAGATAACAAAGGCTAAACAAGCTGTGATAATAATAAAGTTGTGAGTTTATGTATAGACATAAAAATTTTCAATACAGTGAGTATTTAAGAATCTATTTCGCCTTTAGCCTTTTGTTTTTACTATAATAAAACCAAATAATATTCAATATTTATGTAATTATATGAAAGCCAAAAAGACATATTACAACTAACTTGTTCCTCCGCTGCAGCCTGGTCAGCCAACACGTCGGCTTCCACCAAAGCGACTCCTTCCTTCTCCTTCTCCACCTTAGCCGTGGTCTCAGCCACGGCTGCGGCGCCGGCAGCCAACTTGGGCTGCAAAATCTCTAGAGCCACTTGGAGAGCAGCTACTGATTTGGCAGCGATGGCCAGTTGATCCAATCCGGTGATATATCGCTTCTCACCCGTTAGTAGTTCTCTATTTACGTCAGATACAGGTGATATCTTTATCACTTACTGGCCAGACAGAGGTAATAGTAGAAAGATTCGAGGTGGCACTCGAGTCTTTCTTTCATTGCCACTTAGCTGTATAGTAGGCTTATATGTGGAATGAACAAACAAATATAATCAAAGGTTGCTAGCCCATCGCTAATGATTGAATTTTTCAATTGGCGTAATATATACACTTTATTAACAAATCAATGTAAACTTATAATCTGCGCCCCAGAGCAATCCGTACTTTTGAATTCCAGTGAAATATTTTATTTTTTATGAAATGAAATTTTGTGTTTTTCCCACATAGGTATATTTATTTATTCATAGTTGACATTATGCCAAAAAAAAGACTCATACTTTTTAATTTTTCTGGTGAAATTGTCTTAAAAGTACATCATTTACTTACGTGCGTTTCTTGCCGAGCAGAGCCTTAAACATATTAATCAGTTCGAGGTATGCAGTTGGAGTGACATAGTTATATCTCTTCAGTCGTAACAAAAACTGGCGAGTTAGCTCTTGTGTGTCGGTGTGGAAGATCTGACACAGCTTGATGGCCGTCTCACGTTCCAACTCTGTTAACTCCACGTCTTTGAGGAACCGAGTTGCTACCGCCAACAATGCGTCTGGAGGCCATTCCTGATTAAAATTTAGTTGAGTTTTATTTTTCAAAATCTACATTTATAAATTGGAAGAGATTGTTTGCTTGTTCGGTTGAACGTGCTCAGCATCATCTCAAGAACAACTGGTCTGATTTGAAATACAGTGTTTGAAGTTAATTTATCGGGGAAGGCAATAGGCTAATGCTTGAGTTTCTTTCGGCATTTCTTCTCAGCAGTGGTCGTTCTGAAATGCTGGTAGTCTATAGCTTGATTGAGATTTAATGTTTATTAAAGGGTGACGTGAAAAACTGCCTGTGAAAGTCTAATTTCTGAATAAATATTTTGATTTTGAGGCTATTTCCTATATTGTAATTCCAACGGAATCCAGAACAATGCGAATGGAACCAAAGGGAGATATTTCATCTTCAAGTTACTTTTAATTAGTAGGTATTAAATCAATCATTATAATAAACAAATACACTTTACTAATAATACAGTGGTTTCGGTATGTTTAAAATATATTATTGACCTGGAACCAATCGATAGTGCAGCAGTTGACCAGCGATGGGAACTTTCGAATGCGAGTCCTCAACGAGGTGCCGGCGGGAGACATCGCCAGCACTATGTGAAGCTGGTCCCTCACAATGGAGACGAAGTAGGCATACAACGCGGTCGGACTGCCGTCCGTCTGCAGGGACTTGTCACGCTGTCTGTCGATCTGTGAGATGATTGGCGTGACAACAAAAGTTGTTTATGTTTAACTAAATATATTTTAAGAAAATATTTAATGGGAATTAAATAAAATTAAAGCCCAGTACAGATTACTGGAATAAATGTTCATTATAAATATCAGTGTATTGTATCCCAAGCCCGTGTCGAATATGGCGAATTGTCATATCGAGTCTATTAATTGATCGCTGATCCCTGGTAAAATATACTTACTACTCTCATTTTTTCGCACAGTTCAGCTTTTTCATCAGCTCCAAATATATTTGGCACTTCACCCGAATTCAGCATGTTGTTTACATCTTCTAAGAATCCTTCTTCTTTGATCTAAAGATTTGATTTTTTTTGTTAGAGACAATAATGCTATATTTCATTATTTTATTATATTATGTATTCTACATAATTTTGGTATTTAGCTTATAAGTTACCTGTGATTCTATGAACAAGAACACCATATGTAAATCCGGTGTGCTAGATTTCTTGAGCAGAGTTTTTAAATCTTCCCGCCACTCATTTTTTCCGTATGTTCGTGACATTTCCACCTGTAATATTTTTTCATTCAACAACGCATTTATCTATATCTGTAACATTTATTTTATACAATTGTTGATCATGATCCGTCTATTCATGTTAGTTTAATATCTCTAAATTTAGAGGAAAGAGGCACATTATTTCTACTCCATAGCTCAGAAAGTATGGAGAAGGGATATGTACATTAACATGAGAATCAAAAGAACTTACTATTGATTAGAATTATTTATTAGCATTAGTGATTACCTGAAACAGGTCGTATTCATTGATATGAGCAGCGAGGCGCGTCAAAGATTGGCGGCCGGAGCCACCCAGCCCGACCAGCAGTGCGTGTGAGCGAGGCTGCGTCAAGACACGGCAGATACGGGACACGTGCTCGATCGCGAACCTAACAAGACAACTCTTTGATATAAACTATTTCATTTGTAAAAATATACCAATATCTTAACAATTAAAGTACCACCCTGGACAGTACCCGGTTCAAGTTACTTAATTACACTCGCCGTATTTTAATCACTAGGTACATAGTATAAAACAAAGTCGCTTTTCGCTGTCTGTCCCTACGTATGCTTAGACTACGCAACCGATTTTGATGCGGTTTTTAATAGATAGGATGATTCATAAAGATTTTAAAACCCATGCGAAGCCTCGAGTCGCTAGTATACATATATAATAAATTCACAATAAAATCATACACATTTATTAAAGAAAGTAGGATTACAGATTGAATAACCTTTTAATAAAAAAATATTCATTCACCAACCGTATAACCTCTTTAGCAAAAACATCACATTATTTATCTTGTACTTAGGTTAATCATATACGTAGACAAAATATAATCACATCAAATTTCTTTTTCTGTTATAGGGACAGGGACGGGAACAGGGATATTACATAATATAAACGTTATATTATTGTTACCTGAAAAGAACAAGGTTCATAGGTTTTTTGGACATGTTGTTGAACTCGACAAGGAATGCATCCACCGTAGCATTGAGATGGTCCATATTCACTGTCTCCATGTAGAATCGGGTATCCACTTTAGGATTAGCGAAGTCACAGTAAATCAGATTACGCAAATGCAAATCTGTTATCTGTAAAAAGACAATAGCATATTTTACTACAAATTCTCACTATAAGAAACGTTACATGTAAAATTTACCAAGGATAACAAAAATAACAAAGATTTTTACTCAAGGTACATATCAAACTTTCAGATTCACACGTTACCGACACTAGATATGTACGTGTGACATAGTTTTACGTTATATTTTGTTTATTATTGTATACGTTATATTTTGTTCATTATTTATAAGGATGGAGTTGCTGTAACACAAGCTTTGGCCTAGCACAGAGCTTCAGAACCCATTTTTGTATATACTTATGATAAATGAATTAAAAATAAATCACAATAACTCTTAAAGACCTTAGGTTGTGGGGCATTAAATGTATAAGGTATAGAATTTACTGTAAATAGGTCTTGCTCTAATATTACCTTGTCTTTTGGTCCATTCAAAAGCCTAGAAAGCATGTTATCGAAATCGTCATTGAGAAACTTAGCCGTCGATTCTCTTAGACATTGCACCAGCCACTGCCTGTCGCTCTCCTCCACCAGGCGGTCAGAAAAGACACGTAGACACTCATGTACCCACAGCCGTTTTATGGACTGAAGATCTGGGGTGACCTCTGGTACTGACAGAAGTACTCCCTAAGAAAAATGTTAGAGATATACACAGTGAGTGTGTATCAGTAAGTGTGTAATGTTAGTGATATATAAAATGTTAGAGAGATACACACATGTAGTTACACTTAACTTATCCTAAGACGCGAGCGAAGCCGTGGACAAAAGCTAGTTACTAATAATATTATTCAATTGGGATGGATGACCGGTCCGACTCTCGGGACTCTTGGGACCCAACTGGGTTCCTCAGTACTACTAAATGCGTACTTTATAGTTTGATGATTTCACTAAACAAAAGTTGATGATAAATATTGTGGAAATAATGGAAAAACTCAAGAAGAAAACTTAAAGAAACTTACTAAGATTACTCTGGAGAAATCACGTAAATTGAAGGTATAGTGGGACTTTGAAGGTGTTGGCAATAAATTAAGCCTGCATTGCTTGTAAACTTCTAATGTACCAGCCACGATTTCATCGATGCAAGGATCGAAGTCTTTAGAAAACCCTCTGTAAGCAAAATCAAATTAGTAGGTATAATATTATATATTTCATTTTATTCCATATCTTATTTTGACCTTTAAATAGGTTAAAATAAGATATGGAATATTTTCTTCGATTAAATATAAATAACTTTTATACTTAATCGCAGGATAATATACGTATATTTCTTCATATAGTCGCTTGTTAAAGGGATACCATATAAACCTTATCTATAGATATTGCTTTCATCGTGAATTTAGGTAACATCAGACAAAAACAATTTCTGAATATATATATGTAATTTAATTTTTTTTTTAATGAAAACTTCCATTAATAAATTAGAAATTTACCTGGTATCAAGATGCCACAACATAATCCTTCCAAAGATAGTCTTCATGGTATCATCGTCAAACTCATCTATGCAGAAGAACGAGAAATGTCGGGAGAATCTTGGAGTCACCAGCTTCGCGCCTGGCGTCGGCTTACCCATCGCGCACATGAACTGTTAGGATACATTGTGTTGCAATAGTTATATTACTTATTGTTATTTTTGCGAAATATAAATCAAATTGTGTGTGGCATTTGACTAATTTTATATATGTATTCATGTAAATTTCAAGATATCGTAAATAAGAAAGTAATAGGGGCAGAGAAAGACTGAAAAGAGCGTGAATGGAGTGCAATCGGCATGATACGTATAGCGAAAAAAGTAACAGTGCTGACAGATTTAGATCCTGTAAAATTAAGGGAACTTAAATGCTATGTCGAACACACTTAGAGTCTAGAAAGATAATGATGATAAAAAGGCTAGCTATCAATAGAGAATAAAACAGGTAAATACAGACCTGTACATCAATGAGATGCATTGGCACGTTGAGTTTGCGGTCATACCAAAGCCCAAGATCGATGCCCTGACGCAACACCTCTATAGGTGGTTGGGCGCCGTACGTCTCTGCTTGAGGCATACTCACGTCATCCACAAAGACGACGCTGTAACAGCCGATTGGGGGTCCAAATACACCTACAACATATATCAACTTTCTAGCTCTTACACAAACGTGGCTAATAATAGAAGATAATTCACGTTCGGCGTCACAACAAATGATAGTGTCTGACGAGTTCAAACATCAATAGTTTTTGATTTTACGATACTAATTAATATAATTATACATTAAGTATGTAAATATTTACACAGAAAAATCTATGGGATACTATAATTATTTTTTGTGCACAGATAGTCTACATACTTAAAGCTCTTTATGCTATTATACTATTATCTATTTAATCAATCAAACACATTTTCCAATAAATAGAGTTAATATACAAACAGTAACTTTCTTTGAGAACACGATAAAACAACACCCTAAAAATTACACAAGAATGTTTTACTATAAACTATACCCACCATGAAAATTCTTGAGTTCATTACAATGAAATACAATACATTACAAGTACTTGGACTACTACTATGTATACCTTTTCTTCTCTTGTCGAGTTTTCCCATAATAATGTCTTGAGTTTGATTGCAATTTGTTTGCGCAGAGAACGCCATTATCAAAGCTTTGTATATTTTTGTGTCGACTCGTTTCACCAGGTAATCCTGAAAACATTTCTTCAGTGAAAACTTGTCTTCTTCAATAACAAGTATTATTTTTATAAAATTTCCAAGTATAATTTTTAGAAATTCTTTAGTTTTTAGAAATTAATTAATGCTTATCTACGTAATTTATTTAGTTCTTGTGTAAAACAATAGTTTTCAAATTCAAGGTATTTCAAATTAGCTACCTAATTATATAATTTAAGCTGAAATTAGATTTGTATATATAATAGTAAAGATCAAAATCTTACGACAAATTAAAAAGCAAACATACTGTAAAATAAATTGGATCTAAAAGATTTTTGCTTTTTCTGGACTGGGCATAAACAGTACGGAAACATTATGTACTGATTAAAAAATAGTGTCTAACATATTTTTAATAATTTATCCATTAAAGAGAGCTTTTTAATGAGAACAAATGACATTTCAGATCTGTTTAAAAATAATATTCTCGCCCTTCACCAATATTCAAGTTCATTTGGTCTGTTTTTATAAATATGTAGTGCAGAAACAAACATACAATAATATATGAAGATTTTCCGGTGCCGGTAGGGCCGACCATCATAACAGCCTTATGATGGGTGACCAACAGCTTAAACAGCGCTAGGTACCGCACGCTGTCCAATGTCGTCACTAAGATCTGGTTAGGAGGAGTATCCCTACTGATCGGCGGCGCTGATACCACGTCATCATTCCAAGGCTTCCATTTGCCTTTACCCTTTAAAATATTATATAAAATGAAGTACAAGTAAGACCATTAGTTAAAGTCGCAATGCATTCTAATTTCATAATAGCGAAAAGTTTATCTAAATGTCAAAAACAAAAAAAAGGATAGGTGTCATTTTTTATAAGGAGATATTTTGAGAAGAGTGGCTTAGGATACTGTGAAAAAATATGACCTGGATAATAGCTTTTTTAACAGCTAATAAATAATTAAAACGCACACGAACATACACTTAACTCGTTTATAGTTATATTTATTTATATAAATCTTACAAAATATTGACATTAAGAAATTATCTGCTACAGTGCAACAAAAAAATTAAGATTTGCGCTTACACTGGCATTTAACATAGTGTTCTCATAATAGTTATCTAAATATACGTAAAAACATTGTAAATAACATAGTAAGAAATCTTTATTGAAAATACTTTTTATCGCATACCTCTTTTATGTAGCGGTAGTCATAAACCATTCCTTCTTTGGGTATCGAAAATATATACTGTTTTTCGGGCTTTCCTATTTCCTTTGGATAGCCCAGAGTTTCGAGAACCTAAAAATAGAAAATACATACATTTTGCTACCGAAAATATATCGCTATAAATCCAAACACTGTAATCAAGCTATTGAAAGAAAATCATTTAAAGTTTTATATTGAAAATTATATAAAATTTTCTCAGATTTGAAACAAAACTTTTGCGAACTTTTTCTGGAAACTCTTTCTCCAATAATCCTCTGAACATCATATCGAATTTAGGACGACTATCAGCTTCCAATGTCGCTCCAATAGACCAGATGGCAGAAAAGAAGAACACCCCCTAGAACAGTAAAAATATGATAAGTATTAAATTATAGCTTTTGTTTGTTTGGCTTTTGAGTGGAGTAACAACAACAAAGTAAAAAAATCAGTTACTTTGAAATTAGTACAGACATTTCATTTATTTGTATGGATATGGAAACAAGACGCGCAATTACCTCCAATTGCGCTCTCATGTCAAGATCTGATATCGCTTCCACATATTTATCATCATAAAAGTCATCCATGAAGGTGTCATACAGATTCATACAAGCAACTATCAAGTTACTGCGCGATGTTACGTACATTTGCTGGAATAAATAACAACATAAAGATTCTTTAAATAATAAATTTATACTATTTCAAATACTAATCTGAAAGCTAAATTTTTACTTTAAAAGTGAAAACGATAACGATTCGGGGAGGATGACTTATAACAATTCCATAAGTATGTATTACGTATATTTGCTATCATTAGGATAGGGGAACCAATCACCAGCAAACAAACCTTTGTCTTCCCGGACAATTCGACCAGCCACAAGAGCGGTGGCATGAACCTGTTGAACAGCGTCCGGATAAGGTTCTTGTTCACGCTGTGGAAGGCCGGTGGCAACGTGTTCAACCATGACTCTATCAGACACTTCCAGCCCAAACCCTTCGGCTCCATGTAGATCATCCCACAGCGCGATACCTGAAATAATCCATCCATCATACCAATTCATAAGCTGTAGGAAATTTAAATTAAACTTCATATGTTTTCTCTTTTTCATGTCATATCATGAATAGACGTATAACTTTGCTGGTATCATAGTATTGTTTGTAGACAAGTGGTTTAGTCTCAGATGCATTAAAACATTCAATATGTGACGCATCATTTTGCTCTTGTATTATTAGTTATTCAATCTAAGAGCAAAAATTATCTTTATATATATAACATCTTTTTTTTAAAGACAGCTTCAATACAAATTATCTGCCTTACAACTTACAGTAGCTGGCGAGGCAGCTTCAAGATCCATTGGTTCGAATACCAGGTTAGTTGTAGGAGCCAACTGAATGATCTCGCCGCTCATAAGACACAGTTTCTTATTGTCGTCTAATACTGTGTTCAAATTCTCAATCCAAATCGCGTCCACTGGACCATCGAATACCAGCCATTTTCTGGAAAACATATTTACTATACAGATGATGTTTTAGGAATAGTTATGAAATATAATCAATGATTGTGGGTAACCATTGCGTGTCAAAAGTATAATCAAGAATTACAAATAAGTTTAAGCTAATAGCTGTTTTAAGATCATATTAAATAACTATGCAGATAAAGATAGAAAAATATACGTAAATTTATGCGAACAACTTCTATCTCAATAAAGCGGGAGAATTTTCTATAAAAACTACTCAGTAAAATATGAACAAAAAGTTCCACGTATTGCGTAAGGACCTGTTATCATTGGTGGAGACAGCAAAGGCGCGATAGCTCACAGCTAGAATACCGTCAGACCACTCGTGCGACACCGGGTCGAACTGCCCATACAGCTGGCCCATCGTGATCGATTTTGGATTTATCACCGTCCATTCTACTGCATTTTCAGCCATAAGACCCTGAAATAAACATTATTGTTTGAGATTTATGAAAACCAAAGCCACTGCTTTCAACTAAAAAGTATAACATAATAACTGTGGCTCAAATTTAAAAAAATTAATAGAACAATTTGTTTATTTTGACTTAAAAACATTACATTTAAAGAAATCAACGTAATAGTTGTAAATATATCCTAATATCATCCAAGGAAGATACGAAACTTTGACTTACCTTTTCGGAAACCAGTCCCAAAGCGTGCCCAAGAGCATGGTAGCATTTGGTCTTCCCTGAAAATGGGAATCCCACCAACATTAACCCGTGCCGGACGAGAATCATCTCGTATAGCTGCAGCACCTATCACCAGATAATATAATTATTTTAACACTATTCCACAACTAGTTACAGAATATTTTAGGTTTTTCATATAACATGGTAATTGTAATCATATCTTGATAAGTATTTTACTACTTTTATAAAACAAACTGACACGGCTAGGTCATTTGCTGATATTTAAAAGAATTTTGCATAACAAAACAAGAAAATTTTACAAATACGAAAACATGAAAATACTAATATATATAAATAATAAAGAAGTATGTACATGCGCATGAATATAGGTACTTCTATATTTTGATGTTTTGTATTTTAAAGTATGGGCATGACGTATTTTAAAGAATATCTGTTTACAACCAAAGCAGTAAGTGCATACAATCGTTGAGAATTTTAGGAAGGAAACTTCACAAAATCGTCACCTTTTCAATGAAGAACTCATTGGCTTGTAAGTTCAACGGGACGCACACCTCGATTAAACAAGCAACCAAGTGTGGCAAGCCGGCTTGTGGCAGTGGCAGACCAGGGAACAAATCACCAATTATTCCCTGAACAATAACAATTTAATCATTTCATACAACTAATCTACGTAAATCTACATAAGAATAGTACATTACTGGAAAAGTTACTTAATTTACGCAACCACATTTATATTTAAGTAACACTATTATTTTTTAATTCAAAAGTTGTACGATAAGTTTGAATATATCGATACCTACTGAAATAATCAATGCCTACTTAATGTGAAAACCTGCGAATAGTTTTCCTTAAAACCTATGTGTATACGAATGAAAACAGACCATGAATAATGGCACATCATGCTCTAAGAACTTCGGTAGATTGACGTCCTTGATGGAGCGCAGCAGAATGACATCCTCGTCTTCATCAGGATAACGTAACTTCAATGCGCCTGCTGCTCGAAGTACAGACTTCACGGCACGCATACCTGTTTTATTATATTCAAACTCTTAATCAACAAACTTTTCTACTTAGCTTTATTTTATCTGGAAACATTATAAGATCTTACCATAATCGTAATGACTCTGTGAAGACAACTGTTCTGAACACAACCTATAGGTAGCGACGATCTTTACAGCCAAAGGTTTCGCGTTCAAATAACCAAAGGCGTACAATTCTATCTCAGAGATCAATACGTAATCTGGTACCATCATGGCTACGGAACGGAAGAGAGCCTGCAACAAACAAATGCGGTAGAACAGTTACAGTAAATGAAAGTGTGTACATACGTATAAACTCACAAAATTGATTTTGATATATTTGTCTTTGACATCAACAAATTTTAATCAAAATATATTCATCTTAATTACCTTCAGATTATCAGGCAATTCAGAACGTCCCGCATAACCAGGGTTCATAGTGATGAACACGGCACAAGATTTATCTAATTGCAGCAGTGTGCCCTCGAACAAGAGTTCCGAAGAGCCAGAGTTGATACCACGCTGGATAGAGAGGATCTGCTGAGCCACCACAGACAATACTTCCAGATCAATTCTGTTGAACTCGTCGAAACAAGACCACGCTCCGCAAGAGGCGAGACCCTGAGAAGAAATTAGATACATATGTATTTAATATTGTCAGCGCCATGTGTATCATTATTGATATATCTGGTGGTCAAAAAGTCAGATGACTAATCCGTTTATACTGACAGAGAAAGGCCTGAACTCTGCATTGTGAATAGAATTCTATATATAGTCTATTAAAAGTAGGGTAAAAATGCAATAGTGAAGAACCTTGAAGAACTTTCCGAGAGCAATGTAGTCGAGACCATCAGAACAGTTGAACACAACGCACTGTTTAGCGACGGCCTTCGCCAAGTCCTTTGTTGTCTCGGTCTTACCCGTGCCGGCTGGACCTTCTGGAGCTCCTCCTATAAGTTGTAAAAAGGGTTACAGTTTGATACATTAGCCGTTACTTTAAAATTCATCTTTCTTCTTAAATATTAGTCTTGGTAGACATTAAGTTTCGATCTAGTCTTTGTTTGTAATTGTACAAAAGCTATAAGTCAAAGTAACAAATACCAACCTAAATTCAAATGTAAGGCACCAAAGAGTGTCCTAAAACAACGGTCCGTGAGCGGTGTCACCACCAGCCGGCCCGTGTTGCCTAAGTATTCGTACCCGTACATGAGCTGCGAGTTGATCATGCGCGTCGCTATCTGCATGCTGTTATCTTCTTCTTGTAACTGTGTTAAGAATATTTATAATATTATTAGGGAGATCAATTGGCCAAACCCCAAAACTAAATTAGTTGATAGATTAAAAACTAACAACGTTTCGAATATCATTATCTTTTATGACTTATTCAATAACTTATTTCATTCAGTATCCCTACTTCAATTTACCAAATTGATTAAGCTAAGAATAGAAGGTTTACCTCCCAATAATATCTAATCTGTGAAAGCCAATTAAAGTCATTGTCTTGTTGGACCCCACACTCTATCAACAACATTAGCACATCTCTTGCATGTACATCTAATACCACAAGGGCTCCTGAAAATATATTAGTTATCAAATATATAAACACATTAAGATTCGCTATACAGATTAAATTCGCCTAAACAGAGTTCAGTTAACTTTACCAGAAAAATTCTATTAAGAATATTATTTTTTACCTAACGTAATCCTGTTTTGCAAACTAAGTTCTCCTCTCACTAAGTCGACAATCTTGGAAATCTGGAAGTTACATTTGTCCCAGTATTCCCTCATCGCCTTCAAACTGATGTGGATTGCATCAGTTACTTCTGACGTCCAAAAAGTCATTGCTATACATTGCACCTGGAAAAAAGTATAAATACAAACTTTCCTATTAGACTAACATTGAATACATTTACGAAGGCAAGAAATATGAAGACACAGATTGTAAATAAAAAAGTTGTAAAAGTCTCATCAGTAAATCTTACCGCTTGACCGGGCCAAACCAATACCCACTTTTCTCTCGGTATTTGTGTGTAGTCATCGTAAGATAGAGCAACTTCGTGGTGCACTGATGATTTCATAGACTTTTCCAATTCTAGCAACCATCTTTCCACCTATAAATAGAAACTTATTTTTTTAAATAATGTATTTGAACTCATATGTACGTACTACTGTCTGATTTTATATAAAATATAGTAGATGTTGTTATAAAAGTATAAATCTCGTTTTTATAAATAGCCGTTACCCGAGGCTTAGTCCTCGGTCCTAATACCTCCTATACAGTTAAAATTTATAATATCGACAGCATAGCTTTTTCCTACTTCCAGCTTTTACTAAAGAAACTGGTAGCTCTTCAAAGGTAGCTAGAAAGTGGATACCTGGCCTCTCGCAGCCACAGTATTGATAGTCATAGTTAACTGCACGATCTCTCCTTCCGAAGACCTCATATGTGTCACCACCATCTCATCCGTGAAAGTTAGCTTTGCGATACCCTCGTAACACTTCTTGAGATGTGGTTGTACTCTGCCAGAAAATTTAATTTTTATGAACTTTCAACTACATCAAATGCATAATAAAAAATACAAAAACTGTATTTTAGCCCGAAAACCTAAAGACAGTGAAAGTTAATGGTCTGATAGAACGAATGGCTTTACAAGGCAAAAACTCATAGCTTATCAACATCACTGTGATATTATGATAAACAAAAATTTACTGAAAAATAATGTTACCGCATTGGATCTTTGGTTTCCGAGAGGATCTCAAGCAGTTCGTCATTGGACAGGAAGAAGAATCTCGGGAAGTATAGCCGCTTCTTCTCCAAGTAGGCGTTGAGACCGCGCTGCACCATCTCCAGCAGATTGTTGGACTTCTTCAGTCGATCCAGCATCTTCTCTATCATTATCACGTCCAGTACTCGTGGCTCCGTAAACGCTGCTTTCATTATTTCTCGCCACATCTATCAGTCATGATTTTGAGTCACTTTCAATAAGTATGAGAGAACCAATATTCTATTACTAGAATATTTTCCTAAATATCAAAGCCAACAAATTATATCGGTCTGTCTTTATAGAAGTATTTCTTTTAACAAGAGAGAGCAAAGCAGTAATTTTTTTTTTCACATTAATAAAAGCATTGCTTATCATACCTTATCGACTGCACTGAATCTACGACCTTCTTCTGGTATCTGTTGCTGAATATCTGGAGACGAGAAGATCGGCTCCAAATACATCCAAGTGGCTTGTACTTTCAGCCATTCGTCCAAAATCTCTTGTAGCAGTATCAATTTGCCTTCCCAATCACTGTCCAAAATATAGAATTAAGCTCGAGTTCACACGACTCGATCTAATCAGGTGATTTACTAAACGGACGATTAAATCTCAACCCTTTTTTTAAACAGGACCATAATCGTTGGTTAACTTATGATGAACACGAAAAAATATTAAATCATCTGTTTAAAAAATGTTTATCAGTCGTTTAGAAAGTTGATGAACTTGGCTCTTACATTAATTCTATAATAATAATAGAAAATAGCTAACCGAATTATGCCAATGAACACTGATAAAGTACTCACATTATAGTTTCTTCGAACGGTTTTATGTAAGGCGAGTTCTTCATAGTCTGCGTTTTAACGATGTGGTCATCGAGCAACAGCTGAATTTCATCCACACTCGAAAGGATATAAGTTCCAGTATCCCTAAATAAAATATAATAAGTACGAGTAATAAAAATAACAATAATCTTCCGATAGCGATTGTATAATATCTAATCCTTTTGTTAAATGCGAATAATATATAGAAGGTACTCTGTAACTACATAGTTATGTCAAAATATAAAATGAATAATATAATTCAGTTGCATTACATGGGGGGAAATTATAGGCGTTTTATAGTTACATTAACGCACTTGTATGGCAAAATGTCGAATCGGAGATCGGCCCATTCTTTCATCATCTTATCTAGCGCTTTTTCGAGATTGTTCTCCTTTGTGGCGGCTTCTGATATACTTTCGAACTTCTCGATATAATCCACCAGATTGAAGTCAATGACCTTCGCCAGTGACAGTTCATCATCTACAACGATGGGGAACCCAACAATTTCTGATATCTTCTCCCAATGACGGGGTTTCATGCCAGGATTGCCTAGTGTCTGTATTATTGGCATATTCGTCTTAAATTCGTCCATTTTTGCTCTGTTGGTGATTTTATTAATTTTATTAAATGCAATCACAGTCATCAGAACTACAAATTACAATATAATATACTATATATATATCTTTCTCATTTCTAACATTATATTTAATCCTGACATCCCAAAAAAGATTGCACACTACACTTATAGAAAATTTTTGTTACTTATAGACTTTTCAAAATGCAAAATTCAAAATCAAAGAAATTAAAGATTAAAATATAAATAAAAACGATTAAAATTATATTAAGTATATCAAAATTTTACGACAATAAAAATTTTAACTGATGTATGAGCATAAATAAAACGATTTTACCTTATAGAAGTGGCTAGGCGATAAGTATCAGGAACTTCTTGAAACTGTTTCTCAAGTTTGTAAACGATTTTATAGTAATAGCTTACGTCTCCTTCAATATCCTCAGGATCAAAACTCCCAACCTAACATTAAAAGACGTTTGTTAGATAAATAACTAATAGTAATCTATATTTGTTTGTAGATTATATAATATTTATACTGAAAAGAAAACAAAATAAGGATTTTTTAATCCTTAGTGCCCATACAATTTTTTTGTGTTTATTCCATAAATATCTATCTATAAAAATAAAGACCTTACTAAACTTACGACAACTTTGTATGCAAATGTTCTAACATTATTTCTTCAGAACGAACGTAACAATTAGTGTCTTTGCACGGCTATACTCACGTTCATTTTTAGTCGGTAACGCCGATGACCGTTTCGACCTATTCAGAAGGCTATCTTCAAG
>JADGIL010001511.1:30167-47501 GCA_020352625.1 Cactoblastis cactorum
TTTGCGTGATAAGCGTACAAATATACTTACATTCAGACAGACAAACAAAAACTCTAATTTTAATGTTTTCTTCTTCAGTAATATATTTTAATATCCTCAAAAGACCTCTTTTTCTTTAATATCTTCCGTGTACAAATATAGCCCAGGTACAATTATATGTACAAAATTAGTGATAGGACACATAATTAATTATATAGCTTACTTTTCATCTAAATGACGCGCCCGTGATACATATTTAGGTAATTCGTTTATTTCTCCCCAATATTGAACTTCGTTACATTGCATTTCGTAGATGTCCAAATCGTCAATGAATTTCGCAATGCGGACCTAAAAAATAGGTGCAGGAACTTTTTATGATTTAAAACTTGCTAAGCATTACTTATTAGTAAAAATTCAATAAGTGATAAGGGGGTTATAGAAGACACCCTGTATAAGTGTACCTTGAGAAGTTCCTGATATTCAATCTTCTTTTGATCGCATATCACTTTACATTCTTCGATTACTCCTGGTAACCGTGCGTACCTGGTGTCAACAAAAAATACATATTTAGTTTTTAGCTAAATAGGCATTATATACTTGTAATAGTGATAATGTATGAATTACTAATTAAAACTTATATACGGAACTGATACCCTATATTGAACATGAAAAATCTAGCACTAGGAAAAAATTTCGACAGAGTCTATACATATTTTAGGTTAAAGAAACTTGCTCAAGTCTCTACCAGTTATAATTTAAGTACTTAAATTAATTTCATATTGTATTTTTAGTATTCTTCTATGAAATTTCAGCTTTGATAAAATGACGTAGGTCTGGAGTCCCTGGGATCTTATTATAAATATGAATTTATATCAAGTCAATTTTAAAGCGAACCAATGGAACGACTGGTTATTGGCCTTCATCTCCAGAGGCGTGAAGGTAGTGTAGTCTCCCAAGAACATGATGTATTTCATGACATTCCTCAGCTTGTCCTCCATCTCTGTAATCAACACGTCCTCTGCCTTCTTGCTGTACGCGATCAGATCCATCAAAGCGGCTGTGTCTGGTGGGGGAGTCAGCAAAGTCGTCGCTATTAGCGTGTATTCGTCGTATATCCTGTGGAAAATGGTTGATTGTCATATGCGATAAACTTGATTTACATTTTAGTTATACAAATATCCAAATGGTTCGTGTTATTACACACGGCCGGCGCTGTTTTGGGAGCTTGAACTTCCTTGTCTACAAAATAAGTAGTAAACGCTCTTCTTTGCCGCACACATTGGTGAGTACAACAATTTGTCTCAGTAATTAACTTTCAGGAGAATTGTAAGTTAAGTAAAAAAATGGGTACTAATTCAAAGAAAAAACTAACAATTGAACTAGGGCATTATGACACTACCGTTTACCTCCACCATCCTTCACCATTATACATCCTGCGTTAGACACAATGTTCTCTTGTCGATTTTTTTAAGTGCCCTATGTTTATTCCAGCTTCTCGTATTTCATCATTTCATAGAAAGTCGTTCTTCAGTGAAAGAGTAACAAAACAAACATTCTTTAAAAAACATCACATTTAAAAGTCAAACCAAAACTGGTATCTTCTCATGTTAATTTATATGGTCGGAAAATATCAAAGAGAATGTGGTATATCGTATTTGAGCAAATACGAATATGGTTTGATTGACGGTGCATACTATTTGTCGGCTCAAACGACTACCATATTACACACAAATCCCATATATTTGTGTATGGCAAATATTAACACAGTTTCATCCAATGCAGTGCTTGTAAAACAAAATGAAAGCAACCATACATTAATTTTTTGTAACGTTTGTACGAAATATACACAAACTGGAATGATGGATACATTTAAATATTGAAAGAAAGATCTTACGTAAATATATGACTTACTTGAACTATGGAAAAGAAAAACTTGTTTTTAATTCTAATGACAATAAAACAGCTTTTCTGCACAACTCTACTGAACCAAATTTTTTAAGAAGCCAAACTGCGGCCATTAAAGTAAGACATAGATGAACTCACGCTTTGATCTGATTCTGGTAATCCTCAGTCATTCTTCTGAGCAGGGTGTTGGCGAGCCTAGTAGCTGCTCCTCGTAGTGAGGTGATGAGATCCCCTCGCTGCATACGGAACATGCCTATGACGATGGTCCCCTCCAGCTTTGAAGGTATCTCTCTGGCGAGTTCCACGTACTTCACCGCCTCTGCGCAATACTCCTCAAATGTTTTCTCTGGCTCTGCATTAAGGAACTGCTCTACTTTGCTTTGAGACTGAAAAAAGGAAAACAGATTTTTGATATGATAAAATGAAATACGAACCAATTTCAATCATAATTTATGTTTTTTCAATTACTTAGTGTCTATTTACAAGCTTTCTGTGTTAGGAATTTACATATTTATTTATTTAAAACAACTATAACAGCATTACAAACATGCCAAATTGATGATTTATGAAACATAATAAAGTACATTTAATTGGAAATCTTTTTTTTTTAAACTTTATCATTTCCAGAAATTTCGACAGACTGAGTGAGAAAATATATCTAATATTTTCATAAGTTGATGCCAGTTTATGTCTAATTGCTCATGATCTAAAACGAACGGGAATAAGTCATGTATATCCTATTACCAGTTTCAAGTAGAGCTGATATTTCATATAAAATCTGTCATTTTCACACGAGCAATTTCATTTTTTCAGAATGTTTTTAATTATTTAAATTAAAAACTTAAACTTACATCACCATTCAGTAAACAGACATAATCGTCAAAATCCTGGACCCGCAGCTCGGGTCCAATCCTCTGCTCGCTAATCAGATCAGAAACCATTTTCTTATAGTTGTCTACTAGATCTGAATCTATTATAGGCTGCAAATGAAATAACAAAGCGACTACATTTGACTTAGTTTTATGTAGTGTATAATAGGGGCTTTAAATTGAGCATGGGGGTTCCTTTTAGGTCGTAGTTGTTTGCTAAAACAGGATTATGCAAAATTCCCACGAGACCGTGAATTATAAGATGCGAGTGTAGCTGCGAGAATAACTAAGTCTTAATAAAACGGAAAATGCTACTTTGAATAAAAATTTTTTTTTTCAAGACCTTTGCCAAATTAAGGCCACCTGATTAATTACTCATAGTTAAAAAAAATTCTTGGTATTGATTTCACTATCATTAATGACTAAGAAATAAGAACAACCATTTAAAATGATTTTATTTAATAATGATTACCTTCAGTCTGGACTTAGTAGTAATGACATAATCTTGGTATAGCATGATCTCCAACCGAGGACTTTGTCGGCAAGCGTCTATCAAGAATTCATAAAGCAGACATAGCTGATCTTTAAACTGCTTGAATGAGGGTTCAAATTCTATAGCGTCATTCGCAAAAGTCAAGTTGACCACGAAACCCTGGTTTGTCCCCTGCAAAACCCAATATTATATTTGTGATATTCGAGGAAGGCAGATCGCGGCCGATTTGAGACATTATAAGAGAGATAGATACAGATAAAGTATTACGTCTTTATCCCTTGCGGGGTAGACAGAGCCAAGAGTCACGAGGTTTGAAAGCCAAGCTTAGGAAAATGGTTCATCAGACATAGGTACATGTTCGCCTATGAGAATTCCTGTTTCAAGTCCTTTCCATTGACATTTACAATTTGCCCAGGAAGAGTAGCAGCTGGAGCATGATAAGTTTCTTTTTCCTTATAGAAGCCTTGTAAGAGAGCTCCATATATAAATATAGTCTTGATATAAAATATCAAGAGAAGATGGAAATATAATTGCTTCTGATTGGCCTGGGTCTTGGAGGTTTTCTATTTATAATGATGGTAGATTTAAAATAATATTTAGTATTAAAATAATTGAAATTATAAATGAATCAATTGATAGAGATACGAGTACAAGTTCCGTACACATTAAAAATTAAATGAAACTGTACTGAAAAAATACTCAAACTGAAAAAAGAAGTTCAGCGCAATATGTACGTACTCCGACATCCATAATGTAGTCAGTAAACTCTTTCATAGACTTCAAACATAAAGTTTGAAGATTGTACGTCATTATGCAAGCCAAGCAGTTGTAGAAATGCTTCATTTTTGAAATTTGTTTTGATTCTGGTATCTGTCTCTTTTTACTGCCCTGTAAAAGACGAAGCCTCAAATAAAATGTCAATCCAGAATCAAATAAGACTTAACTGATTATCAAAAAATCTCCAAGTTATTGTGAACATTTGCAAGGGAAGTTGTCAAGCTATTAATTGTCTGCATTACTGGCGAATTGTTTATCTAATTATAAGACTAATTACATTATAATCGTAACCGACGACCTCCGTGGTGTAATGGTTGACGTACTTCACCGATACTCAGGAAGTCCCGGGTTCGTTCCGCGGTCAGGTCACGATGGAAAATTATCTTTTTCTGATTGGCCTGGGTCTTGAATGTTTATCTACATATATATGTTTTATTATAAAATATAGTATCGTTGAGTTCATATGCCATAGTACAATACTCGAACTTAGGTTCGGGCTAACTCAATTTGTGTGATTTATCCCTTTAAATTTATTCATTTAAAATAAAGATCAGATATTTATATTTCAGGCCTGAAACATTTACCAGCATTGATAGCTAATAAACCAGATGAAAACAATGACCTGAAGGAACACAGCTTGTAACGTAGGTATCCACTGCATATTCAACACATTGCCTGCCGCGTCAATGTGTCGCTTGCAGACGAAACAGAAGTCTTGGAGCTCGTATGCCTCGTTACTTTGCATTATGTCCTTCATGCTTATCAATCTCAGGTCGCTAAAAATATTTGAATCGGAAGTATTTATCACTAATACGATCTATACTAGATAGATTTGACGAAAGAGCAAACAATTCACATACTCCATGCATGAATGCCTAATTAGTTCCAAAATAAAGTTATATTTATGACTATAGCTTATGCATGTAACTTTGTTTTATTCAAAATCTTGAGACCAATGTATGTAGGTCCCAAGCATGGGCTTTTTTATTTTTTACAAAAGAACCCTAAATAAACATTTTTGAAATAAAAAGCAGTCTATGTAGTAAACCGTAACTTTTTACCCTCCAAACAAAGTTCCAACAAAGTTAGCAGATAATTTTTTTAAAATGATTGTTACGTATTAAAATTAATTAAAATCATTGAGCGCTTTTTCTGTTGGAGTATTTGTATTGATCACACTTTAATTTTATGTATTTGTATTGATTAATCTCTTATTTGAGTCATTTCAAAATTCTTCAGTATATTTTTTTATCCTTTAAGAACGTTAAACTGCGTTCTTACTACAACACTTACTTGAATTGCTTGAACCATATCTGCAGCACCTGCGCGATGCAGGGGTTGACGCTGTGAAGGTTTCTATCGAGATACTTCCTCGCCAATTGGTACCGGTTTCTCCAGGCGTCATCTTTCTTTGCCAGCTCTTGTTTCAGTGGCGTATCCTCTTCTTCTAACGATTCTTCCTAATTTCAAAAAGTATTACGTGGTATACTTACTCATAAATCATATTTGACTTCTGGTACATATCAATAACATGAAAAACATATTAAGTAGCTTTTATGTAGGTTTAAATCACAGATATAGAAGACTATATAGTGCTATAAGTCTATTGTACGACCCTTCGTTGGTAGCTAACTCTAGCGTCAGAATTACGCATTTAGTCGTATGTACGACTTGACTACTGGCACCGGCTAGGCGGCTGTTACTAGAAAGATAACGGCTGAATCAAACAGATTAGCGTGCCTTGTGAACCGAGACATTCTTCCCGAGTTGGAGACACTTGTAAACGGGCTGGTTTCCGCAACTCGATGACTGTGCTCCTATTTTGCTTGAGGTTGGAGACACTTATAGTCCGATATATGTGTCTTGAGCAACAGTACATAATATGCTAAAAAAGGCTATTTCTTCGAAATTTCTATATATTATATAGATATTCCTAAGAAACCAGACTTTGTATATACCTATCTAAAAGCATCAGAGGATTTAACTTAAACCTTTCGATATTAATATTTTTCAGGACATTCATCTACATATACAAAAACACACCGACATGTCTCCCAAACTAAAACAATGCTCATTGTATGTATCGTCAAGTCATATAGTACCTATTAAGGGACTATTTAATTATAACGTTGCAACCCCGCTACTATATAAATTATCTTTTTTTTATGGCAGAGGGAGGCAAACGAGCAGGCGGGTCGAGTGATGTTAAGTAATCACCGCCGCCCATAGACACCTGCAACACCCGGGGGGTCACAGGAACGTTACCGGTCTTTAAAGGATTTATACGTTCTTTTCTTGAAGGTTCCGATATCGTATTGGTCCGGAAATACCGCTGCAGGCAGTTCGTTCCACAGTGTGGTCGTATCTAGATTAGGTACTTAAATAAAACCCTACCGTATTAGGATCTTTGAGCACGAAATCCACGATGGCTTTCTTCATACTCATCATAAAATCTTCGCGCATCTCATCCGTGCAAGCAAACAAAGTGTCCCTCCACTTTTTCAGTTTCATCGATATCAAATTGTGAACTCTGTAATTAAATTCTCGATATAGTATAAAGTTGTGAAAATATTATCCCAACAATTTCTATCAAAGCCATTATTTGTAGAATAGAATTTAGTTGATATTTGTTACCTATACACAAAAGCGGACAGAGGCAATCACGGCTTTTGGGGAAATAGTTTAAAATCCTATCGGATAAACGGTTAATATAATATAATTTTAAAATAAATTTCAACATGATGTATTAAAATTTTACTTGGATAACATACGCTATGAACTAAATGTGATCAAGTGGAAATTTTCGTGGTTTTAGTAAAAATCATATAGGCATCGAGCATCACAGAAACAGTATTACGTCTTCGTCCCTTACAAGGCAGACAGAACCAACAGTCATGAGATTCAAAGGCCACGCTCTGAATGGATTATTGGTGGAATAAAGATTCAGATATAGTGAGACTTTACGGTATATTATGTATGTACGCCGTATGGAACAATCAGTTTGACACTTAGTTCCTCAAAACTTGTCACCACGAATGCGGAAATTTTACGAATGGAAGATTTTTCTTTTCTCTATGAACACCGATTTACCTCAATAAGGTTGAGTCGAGTACGATTCGAGTCGAGGAAACTTCTTAGAATACGGGTGTTTGTCAAACTCACCGTAATATGATTTTGTTATCCAAAGGAGCAACATGTATAGTATCGATGCCGTAGCGCAGGTAATAGTAGTACCGCAGCAAGTTCTGTTCTTCCCCTGAGGGAATAGCGTCGCCGTCCTCCCCCGGCGCAGACTGGCAGATGAGATTCATCAGTTTCGTACGGAACTCCTCGCGAGCTTTCCGCATTGCCGTGTAGCTTTGCATTACTAGAATTTTAACGGGACTTAATTACTCATCCTTTTTATACTTTATTATCTATACTGACTAATGCTATAATACCTGAAACACAGGATGTTTTACATCTTAACTCAAACACCATATTTTTATATAACCAAATTTGATATTAATATTTAACGTAAATTTTTACTATTTAAATTAGTATGGCGGCTATTAGCCGCCATGCTCCGTCCGGTGAGTGGAAGAGCCTAAATTGACTTTAATACGCAAGGATATAAACAAACATTCAAGACCCATGCCAATTTCATTTTTCATCATGACCTTACCAGGGATAGAACCCTGGCCCTCTTAAGTAGCGGTTAGGTACGTTAACCATTATACCACAGAGGTCGTTAAAACCAATCTATCGAGAGATCACCTATTAAAACGGGCACCTCACGAGTGAAGCCGAATGACTGTCACTAGTGTAATAAAATAGATAATATTTACCACTAGACCTCCTCCTGGGGCCACTGGATCCACCAGCTTTAGCAGCCTGCAACTTAGCTGCTTTGGTGGTAGGCGGTGGTAGTTTGAGAACTTCCTCAGGTAGCGAAAACAACGGTCGTGTCCTAATTTTGAAATCTTCCGGCATTTGTATTTTTGGCAATTTGGGCAGCCTTTCGCCGGATGAAGACGACCCAGATTGATTTTTTCCTTTGCTTTGTTTGTTTCTCTTCATTCTAGAAATGTTGTCAAATATGAAAGAAAATGGTTTTGTGGTGTTAGTTAATTCCATAAAGTTACTACGTATTTTTTTCTCATAAACAGATATTCAAACCCGATTAAAAATAACTTTTTCACAAAGTTACACATACACACACACGTCAAACTTATAATATCCCTCCTTTGCGTCGGGGGTTAAAACTTATATTTAAATTTCATTAAACAAAGGAGTCCTTGAGAAAAGAAAATGCCTAAAACGAAACGTATTGATTAAATTTGACAGTTAATTTATAGATTTTTACTTGACATTTCTATAGAGGTTATGTTGAATTTTCTCAGTGAAATAACAATTAAAAACATGCCTAAATATATGTTATAAATAGAAAATATAAGTAAAAATTTAACTTATTACCTGTTGTGGAGAATCACGAAAGAAACTGCCGCGGTGTAACAAGTTTCTACAAGGTAAAATTATTTTCTTACACGATTTCTTAGTCCTAATACTATTTTCTAAATAAGCTACTAATATAATAGCGAATTATGATTACAAATTAGATAATGTTTAATGAAGTAAAAATATGTTATTGATTCTATGGCTGATGTAGGCAGTTGTTTTTTGGTTACCATGGGAGATATCTTTTTTCCAAGTAGACAGTATTTTTAATATGTTATCATAATCATGTCTTTTTCATTCAACCTTAACCTATTTCCAGAAACAAAAATCTAGAATGAATTAGTTAATTGGCATTTGACTTTATTTTTGTAGGTTATAAAATCTTATGAAGCAAAAAATAGAGTATTATTCAGAGGTAAATAACTGCAGAAAAATGTCCAACGTATTATCACAGCACTTTCTGCTGTAGTGGTATTAATCTGAGTGCTTAAAATAACTCACTCATCTGACCTTGGATTTACTATACAAAGCAAGCTCTATACTAGTAAATGATGTCATGGTTTATGATCAGTCAGCTCATTGATTCAGTACTATATAGCCCTCTGACCTCGGCTTACTGCTTTTCAAAATGATAGTTTGAATTAATTTGCCCTTTATGGAGTTATTTGTGTATGTGACTGCATTGTAAATAACAGAAATTATCTTCCCAGTTAAGTCCTACAGAGTTTATATGAAGAAATAACATAATTTCAGATGATATTCCAGTTGGTGCGAAGGCTCCACTTCAGTCCTGTATGCCAGGCAGCCGAATCCTCTTTACTGGCTAAACTCAGGAAGAAAACAGGATACACCATTGCTAATTGCAAGAAAGCTTTGGAGATGCATAACAATGATAGTGAAAAGGTACTTAATATTTTTAAATTGCTTTTTTTAAGAAGTTTTAGATAGTAACTATAAGAAATATAATATTTGTACTCATTAAAATTAGCTTCACATTTTGTTTTTTTGTTGTTTATTCTATTTTCAATATTGCATCTTTTAGAATGGCTACTTACATCAGCCTGTGTGACCTACAATTACTTGGCTCTCTATCTCGTAAGATATAAAGATGAGATACTATATTACTTAATAGAAACTATTCCAAATATAATCTATTAAAATATAATGAAATAAAAAAACATTTTATGTTTCAGGCAGAGGCGTGGTTGAATGAACAAGCTCAGGCCATGGGTTGGGCGAAAGCTTCAAAACTAGCTGGCCGTACAGCATTGCAGGGTCTTGTGGCTGTAAAGTTTGATTCCAACCACGGAGTTCTAGTGGAACTCAACTGCGAAACGGACTTTGTGGCCAAGAATGAGAAATTTCATAAGATGATTGAAGATGCCACAGCTGCTTGCTTCAAGTTCTCCCATACTAGTTTACAATCCAAAGGTCCAGTGACAAAGGTATTTATTACTTGATTGATTGATTCCTTTTCACTAATCTGATATTTATATATACTAGGAAGACATAATAAAAAAAACTAGACCCACTCCGACTAAAAAGTGTCCTTGGCAAAACAAAACACTGCTCATCACTTATAAACAAGCAGCCTTCAACTTTTCTCATTAGTTTGACATGGTTTCAACTTGCAGACATTAATAGTTATTTATCTAAAACACGATTCTGAAAATGGAACTTGTAGAAATAATCATAGCAGTTGTCATCTTTATTGAAGTGAGGACAATATTTTGTTGGGAACTGTGAATCTAGTTATTTTCTTAGATTCTTTTTCTTCTTAACATTGAAAACTGCTATCTGACTTGAATATTGAATCAACCTGCCTTGGCCACCTTAATTTATAAATAGCTAATCGTCTTCCTACCCTTATCCCTCTTTGTAAGTAAGCATTTTCCACTTCTACTTTTTGCAAAAAAGAAACTTGGTACTGTTTTTCAACAACAATAAGGCATTGATAGGGAATTTACAAATATGTTTTAATGTAGCGGCCAATATGCTTTGTGTGGAATGTACAGTACCTTTACAATGAACCCTTTTTATATTAATGGATTTTCAAAGTGACGCAAATTTATAAATGCTAATATGATTCACAAAGTTTAACATATTTTAAATGTAAAAATTCCAACATTCATATAGTCGTCTTTTCAATGAATGCAATGATTCTATGGTGGATCTACTCATTTTTTTTTACTTCTGAATTTAGTAAAACAGCATACGTATATATTTAAGTGTACATCGGTAAATGTAAAATTCACCATAATCATATGTAAAATTAACTTTGTATATGTAAATTTAATTTTTCAGATGGAACTGGATAGTGAGCAGCTAGGAAACTTGTCAATTGAAGGCGGTAAAAAGCTTTCTGAAGTACTGGCTCTGTTCATCGGTTCGGTCGGCGAAAACGCCGTACTTCGTCGCGCTGAATGCTGGAAGGCTAACAATAAAGACATAAAAATTGCTGGCTACACGCACCCAGCGCCTGCAGAACCCTCAGAATACTCAGCTGGTAAATATGGTGCCCTGATGGCTTACAAACAGTCCGGAGAACAAAAAGACATTGGTCGGCAACTGTGTCAACACATCGTCGGCTGCGACCCGAGGAAAATCGGGAACAAAGAAACTGATAAACCAGCTAAGAACTCAGATGACGAGACATGCCTCATATTCCAAGAGTACTTGCTGGACCCTTCTCTAACAGTCGAAGAAGTCTGCGAACAAAACAAAGTAGAAATCTTAGATTATATAAGATTCTCTTGTGGGGAAGCCGTCGAGAACAATATGCCAGGAGTAGAGAAGCAACCTTTGGACACCGTTCAAACATTGCAGTGAGTGTAGAAAAGAAGTATGAATCATTTATGATTTTTTCGTGTTGAAATTATGTTAGTAATTTATTTCACATTAAGCAATAAAATGCTTTGAAAACGTTTAGTTTTTTTTTTAAATATAAATAATGTAAAACATGATAAACACCGCTTAGGATTAGCTTTTACGGGGGTCGGCGACTATGACGTTCTTCGTTTTGGCCTTTCCTTTCCATAGGAACATGCGGCAGTCTTTTTTCCAGAACATTGCAATCTGCGCTGGCTCAAAGGAGTAGCCGTGGTGTGTGAGCACTTCGGGCGCCACCACGTGCAGCGCCAGTGTATTCTGCTCGCGCGTGCGGAAGGGACCCGGCACGGCGGGCCGCAACAAGCACCCGCACGGACAGATCGTGCTCAGTTTCGGCGTCGACATCACGTTCATCCTGTTGCACAGATTCATCCTCTGATAATTACCACACATCCTCAACTCCTCCACGGCCCCCGTGAACGACTGAGTCGCTCTCAAAGACAACGGCCTCGCTGTTAGGTTTTCGTTATTTCTAAAACCGACTGTAGATAACGATTTTTTGGTAATATTGGGACTATCATCGGGACTCCTCTCCTCGGCTTCGCTCTCTTTATCTGAATTATCGTCTGTGTACATTGTTTGTCGTCAAAATGTTATGTGTTTAATTTTAATTAAATATACAAAACGTGAATTTTAAAATAAATCGACCTTCTTCATTTCGATTATTACTTTGCGGAAAATGTCAACTGTCACAAAATATCAAGTTTAAGACACTTTGAATATTTACGATAAGGATTTATTCAAAACTAGCTGTAAGCAGTGGCGCCGCTTCAGCATGTTCGGCATTTTCTCGTCAAAAAAAATCAGTCCTTGAAAACAATGAAAAATGTAAAGTAATGGGAGATTTTTTTTTTGTGTATAGTTTTTATCTTGCGATCAGTCTACTAGACTATGAGCAGATGTGGTGAATGCTGATGTGACGGGTGGAAGTATCCTTCATTAAGGATATCTTCCATATTGAAGTTATGGCGTATTTCCGCCGAGTTCTAGAGTCCTGCGTCGCTTCAATCGACCAATGCAATCAGGCAGAGTCAGCTGCACAGCTAGCTAGTTAGGATGGTTTTCCAGTCTACTTTTGTATTTCCCAATACAAGCCTTTATCTCTTCTTTCACAGTAGGTAGTTTCAGGTGTTCGTGCTTTCGAGTTCTTTATGAACCAGGGCGCGTTGCTGATTTGTTTGAGGATATAATTTTGGGTTAAGTAATGGGAGATAAAAATCAAGAGGGAAAGGCATGTTTTGTTTGTTAATTTTTCGAACAAACAATATCTTTCAGTCTTGTTAATAAATATAATAATAATGGGTAATGAATTTCAATGCTGCGTGTGGCTTAAATATTGTACTGAGTACTATAAATGATTACCTTACTATTAATACCTTACAGGGTTTAATTAGAAGGATTGCATGGAAAGTATTTTCTTATATGTAGTTCTTGGTTAACAACACATACGTATATATAAATAACACATATGTCGACTGTAGTCAAAAAACTACGAAGCATGTTTGTGCAAAAAATTATGTTTTCATGTACCATTGTGTAGCAAAATAAAAAATCGATGTATCACTACATAGTATAAAACAAAGTCGCTTTCTCATGTCTGTCCCTATGTAGGTTAGATCTTTAAAACTACGCAACCGATTTTGATGATTTTTTAATAGATAAAGTTATTCACAAAGAATGTTTCTATGTGCGAAAGTGCGACCGGAGCAGGTCGCTAGTCGAGACTAATAAGTTAATCTTAGAGGTAAATCGTGATATAGAACTGCAAAATTATTATAGGTTATTCTATAACCAATAATAATTTGGCAGTTAGCTAGAAGAAATAATGAAAAAAAAAACAAATTAAATAGGGCGATGTTACTCGACCGTGTCGAATCCATCAGTTGATTGTTGTTCGACCGCGCATAAGTTCTTATTGTCATCGCTAGGCCAGACTTAACGGTTTTTAGCTAAATTCTAGGTCAGATTATAATACTAAATATTGTTAGTAATGTACCGTATCAACTCTGCTCCTAAGTGCATTTTAAGTAACGTTTATTTCAGATAGCTATAAATCCATATAAAAAGATAGATTTAAATTAATTAATTAATTAATTAATACACTGTCAAATTACTATCAAATAGACAGCTAGTAGATACAGCGATTAGAGAGCGTTCAAATAAATAAACAAACAAGATTATATACAGGTATAGGTACGTAGCCTTTGATATATGTATACCTATCTTTATTTCTACTGCATATTTTTGTTTTTTCGGTACAATAAAGGGTATTGTATTTCCGTAAATCCCATAATAGATAGTATATATAAAAAGTTAATCTCTATTACGTCAAAAGTTGCTTATAACAATAAAATATACCTTTTTAATATGCCATGTTAATATCTCATAGCTATTCAAATTTATTGCGAATTCGCCAATTAGTGGAAACTTGATGATACAGTTAACTATACGTACGTACCTACGTCTCCAAAGTATTTTTGTGTTGTAAATGTTTAAATACGACCTCGAGTGTGTCATGACCGGTTGTAAGGTGCTACGTAAGTAAGAAAATTTAGTTTGCATAATTTATATTGTTTAAAGACTATTGTTTAATTTTTTTCTATGGTTTTTAGTACCGAGTTGACACACATACAAGTTATTTAATAAAAGAAGAGCCAATCTATGGTAATGGTAAAGCTAATAATGTAATATTAGTGTTAAATAACTAAAAGTTTCTTCAAGAAACCTACATGATTACCGACATTATTATCTGCGGTCCTTAGTCGCAGTGGTGACCACTTTCGCCCGTCGTCTTATCGTCTCGGATTCGTCCTGCGGCTCGAGATATGTTGTATTGTTCCACCAAAGCTACGACTCATGCCTAGAGCTTAGCACGAACCGTGAAGGTTTTATAAATTTACTTACTTCGAGCGAGTACCGCACACCCTGTATCGAATGAGGCTACTACGGTTGGAGCAATGTTTACGGACATAACATACGCATGTCCAAATAACAAACGAAAGTGAACGTGGAAATAATGCCGAATGTAACAAAGCGCGCGTTCGACCGTGCATCCTGGAGGCAGATCTAGCGAAATAACCGCGACCGAGACTCCAGTCCTGCGCTCTGGTCTAGACCAAACGGTACGCTGTACCCGCCACTCGTGAAGAAAGTGAGATTGATGGACGAATATCAGGTGCATCTTACATTCCATACTTATTTAAATTAGTATTTCATGTTGCGATTGCTCTGTTTTGATAGTAATAAATACCTACTCCTGGTTTTAATTTAATAATGAAGAAGGTAAGTTTTTTTCATAAATCACTTCGACGTTCTGCAATTTTTTGTTACAACTGTGCTAAGAAGGCTGTAAAACATGTCTAGTAAATCATAAAACAGACAAGTGTTATGTTTCAATTATCGGTTCTTTGTAAACGAAGCGAGATGAAAACGCGATAGCCGCCACCCATCAATCGGACAACGACGAACGCCGCCTAGACTTTCGCGGGTATTAATTTATTCGTCTTATTAAAATTTGTAAGCCCAAGAAGCGTGAAACAATTTTCTTTTTTTTCTCGTATCGTTCCGCCGGCCGCCTGTCGGACTATACGGCCACACAGTCTGTGCTGAGTGCATGGACGCCGCGGTAGCTAACTAGTCGCAGTCGTGTTTATTTCTGCCTTGTGTACAGTCGTGCGGAGTCATCGACGGACCACGGGTGGCCTCAGCCCCTGAACAAAAATGCATATCCTGGAGATAGGAGCTGATCAAGTAACGTGTTTTTGTATACAAACAGTGGATAGTGTTGTCTGTTAACGTGTGGTCACTTGCTGTTGTGTATGCTTTTGTTTACTGCGTGTCGGTACATTCATTATGTGCATACAAGAGGGTACCCTCTTGTTTTGAATTTATTATATTTAATAGTCGGTGAAAGTTAACAAACTTTTGTGGTAATGCGCCCGTCGTAATAAGACTAGTAATCCTCTCTAATTAATCTTACTTAATGGCGATATCCATTAAGTAGATAATAAGTACATATTTTATAATAACTCCGATAGTAATAGTTTTTGGCGAAGAAAATGCGATTATTGTCTGTAAGTTTTAAGGAAACTGGTAAAGATTTGTTAAAATAAAATGGATGATGTTGTTACTACGAATTTTTTTTTTTTTTGTAATAACATCCAACTTGGTGTGTTATGAGGTATCGTTTTTTGCTATCTCTGGTAAAATATAAAAATATTTTGTTTTATCTTATTCATTTATTATACATATTTTACCATTATATTTCTAATTTTAGTTCTTGTCGAGGGTTATATATTCAATTTGTTATTATCTAGGTTCTCCGCAAAAGACCAACTGTTTTACAATATTGAAAGAGATCAAAGTAAACAGTGACCTCATCTCTAGCCTACATACCACCAACTAGCCGCTCCCAATAGCATTGTAGTGGTTCCACAATCGCGACTATTCCATTTATTATGCCGGCCATCAGATTGCCTGGTCTCGCTTCCAACCTTGGGGCGCACCCATCTAGGTCCGCCCTGTAATCGTTAATGTTTTAAGCCCAAAGAAGGGTTTGGCCGGAACAAGGTTATAGTATAAAAGAAGTGAAGAGAAGTGATAGCTTGCCGTCTAATATTGCGTAAAGTGTTAATTTTTTATTGTCTTTTTAGTATTTGAGACAGATTAAAATATTATCTACTTAAATTACATATATGTATATACCTAGTCAAAATAATAAAATATCAAATATTTACAAAGTAGTTAAATAGTTGTTTAATAAATTTTAAAATTTTATTAAAAAGACCACAATCTTGAAATTACTGAAATTCCATAATTGGAAGTAATAAGTTTTGAACTAGGAACTAGTAGACCGAAGTTAAATTAAATTCGCTTGATGTTGTCAGGAGGAAGATGGCGGAAACGCGCGCGTCGTGGAAGCTGCTTTCCGCACAGTGCCCAAAGACCACACGGCTTTCCTGGTCTGGCGAGTGGCAGTGAGTACAGCCAATTTTTTTACAGGTTTTTAAAGTTTTGTTTTATTTAATTTCCTCAAGGGTGGATTTGCCAGGAAGGAGTCCAGTAAGCTAGGTTTTATGGCGTAACATGGTCGTAACTAATATTCGTCTTTATCGTCTGTATGGAACTTGAAGTATTAAAGTCGATCAGGCGTCTGATAAACTGGCACAGTAAATTCGTGATTTGCTCAAACAAAACTTCTTTCAGTCTCGCGGCCATAGGCTATTGACCTCGTAAGAAAGACATGATTATTTCGTATGTGTACATACTTAGATTATATCCTTATATATTCTAAGCAATACTTATCCCTATGATTATAAGCCTTTACTCCTTTTGTTTCCATCTAGATTTGTGCAAAGCTAAAAAACAATTGTGCAGTAACAAATAATTATGTAGTAATACAACATTATAAACAAAATTATGTAGTGCTTGCATTCATTCTTTTAAAAAAAGTCACTACAAAACAGCAACTTTTAGAACTATTTATGTTTTATATCTAAACAAAATGATTGTTAGAAAACAGAAAAAAAATTGTCTGTCGTTATTTAGAGAGTTACTAGACCAATCTCTAATACCGACCATAAATTTTTAAATAATAACCATACCATAGTTTACACACAACTAACCATAAGCAACATGAAATCAAATGAAATGATCGCAATCGGCGCACGCGCACGCCACTCGTCAACAAATCGCGCTGACCTATCACGCAAGGCGACATGCATTATCATTACGATCGCGTCGTCTGTAATTTTTAGAGACAATCTCACTTTCGTATTATGATTTATGATAAGTGTAGCAAAATTAACAGATTCAGTTTCGAAATTATCAGACGTACATATATTAACTTCAGAATCGATGAAGTCTGTCCAACTTTATCATAAACGATTAGCTATGTAGAAAGAATGACGACCTCCGAGGTGTAACGGTTAACGTATCTGACCACTACTCAGGAGGTCCCGGATTCGATACCCGGTCAGGTCATGA
>JADGIL010001536.1:11998-40365 GCA_020352625.1 Cactoblastis cactorum
ATGCTGTTATATACTAGAAAAAATATAACGTTACTTAAGTGCTTATTTAGAAAATTATTTAAAACTTTATTCTACATTTTAAATATTACTCTTAAATATGCTACAAGAGATTTTTTTCAACATCAGTTTTTGATAATTGAAATTACTAAGCATAAATATAATAATTAGATATATAGTGACAAACCACACTGATTGATCAAGTCCAAAAGTAAGTTAGAGACTTGTTATAAGATACTAACTGAACGAGTATATTTTTATAAGTAATAAACACACATAACCTACTAATATTATAAATGCGAAAGTTTGTGAGTATGTCAGGATGTTTGTTATTCTTTCACGCAAAAACTACTGGACCGATTACGATGAAATTTAATATGTAGGTAGCTGAAGACCCAGAATAACATATAGGTTACTTTTTATTCCGGAGTTCCCGCAGGATTGATTCCTAATTGAATTTCATAGGGTTTCCATGCGCACGAAGTCGCGGGCGGCCTCTAGTAAATAAATATACAAGACCCAGTTCAGAAAAATATCAATACATAAAATGAATTACTTATAATAAAATATGTATTTTGTAGTAGATATTACTTAACGTATTTTATCATTAAACTATGCTTTACATAATCATTTTAAAACAACAAAACAACATTTAAAAAATCACCAAAAGTTGGTTAACCGTGTTGGGCTGGTAAAATTGGTATAACTGTTGGTTACCATCCAAAAAGTAACAGGTACGTAATAACAGCTCCGTAATATTCCACAGCACTACGTTACATAAAACTATTCGCATAGCTAGTTGAAAAACGAGGCAGCTCAAGATGTACCCTCTCGCCGGATAGATCGGTGGGGGTAGGGGGGGTCACCCCCCTTGTCGCCTCGGTATAGATTTTTCTTTTTACAGGGTGCTATGTTCCGATATTAAACACTAGTAGATTTTACAGGCGACGCTTGCAACGGTTTAATAATTATTTTGACTATATGGATAGCTTTTTGCGTGCTTACTTTTACGTACTTAGGAAAGTTCGAATCTTAAGTATAGGAAGACACTTGGTTTATTTTCGTTTATTTTTGTTTGCCTGTACACTTAATGTTATGGTTATTGTAAATGTTTGTCATGTAACCTGTTGGTGTACGTAAGTAAATAAATAAATTTTATAGTCCGCGCCGAATAATTTGACGTAAAATGGCGGTTTCTGCATTGCAAATTCGCCATTATCACCGCAGCATAGAGTTCTCTGGAATGTATCATTTGCGTCAACATATTTGGCGCTTACTATAGGTACTGTTTTTTTTATTACGTCTTTGCCTTATTTTTGACAATGTTATGATTTACTTGAAAACTTACTTTACTTAGTAAAATAATCAACCAATATTAATGATGCTGAATTCATGTTTAATTTTTGATACTACGATGTCCGAAAAAAGGCATGAGGCCTTCCTGATGGAAAGCGGTCACTGCGGCCACTGGAATTGTTTCTGTCCATAGACAAATACAATTTCAGGAGTGTAACACGCGCGTTGTCGACTGTTTGTCGACACTCTGGATAGATTTTTTAACCCTATTCATAAAATGATGGCCTTATTGATAGATTGGGTATTCAGATATAGTGACAAGTTGCTAACCCCTCGCCTATCGCTTGACCCTTGATTGACTTTTACAATTTTGCTGGAAAAGAGAAGCAGCATATTTTACTTTTTGATTGCATATCCGGTCAAAATACACGGAGTGCGGCTTGTCCGCCTTTTAGTAGGTTTTATACATTTTTCAAACGAACTATAATAATCAAAAAAGCTTGAATTTACATAAAAAGAAATTAGGTGTCCGGCCTTTGTACCCAAATATCCGGCAAACTGGCTGCACTGTCCGGCTATTAAGTTTGACAATCTGGCAACCCTAGATACGAGCAATGACAGTGACAGTTTGTCAATCGCCCAATGTCAGATAGCTTTTTTGCTACTAGGAATCCAGCAAGGAAGTGAAACAAACAGACAAACAGTTTTAAGTATATATAACCGTCGGTCGGATATTGCATCGTAGTCGGGATTCGTTAAGACTCCGTTCAAATTGAAATTCCATTAAGAAGATTGCTCCTTAACGGCTGCCTCTCGGATCGCTATTCGTTTCCACTGAAATCTTATTTGTAAAGTTTTTTTAGGGTTCCCTGTCCAAAGGGTAAAAACGGGACCCTATTTCTAAGATTTCGCTGTGCGTCTATCTGTCACACGCTATCACAAGAAGTCCTCTTCCATTTGAAGATGCCAAAGCGGTGGAGGATGTTCGTGAACGGAACGTATAAGGTCATGTCGCAGGACAACGGCGCAGGGGGCGCGGGACCGGGCCTCCGGCGGCACCGCACTTCTACTACGATCGGCCTTCAAGACGCGCGTGTCCTTACAATTAATAAAATTATTGTTAGTCCTCGCATTAAATTTATGTAAAATACAGTCCACTCTTTTCTTATAAGATCAAGGGCAAAGGGTTGCATTTACACCGTAATAGCTAGACAATTGATATATGCACAGATAAATGCGTTTCTGAGGCCACTACAAATATTAAAAACAAATTAATATAAATGATCAAGGGAGTTCTCATAAACGTGATTATCTTTTGCTGCTTCTTATGTAAGTATACTCGCTCTTAGTTTCTTTTTTGTTTTTTTTTACTTAAATATTCAAGTTATCAGAGTGGTCTTCATTTAGAGTGAGACGATGTAAAGATGAATTATACGGATGTAATATTAATTGGAAACAATAGCAAAAACCTACAAAACGACGAAAAGTTCTTATTTTCTTAAAAGAAAAAAATATTTTTGACAAACGGATCAACTGATTAATAGCGGATGCATAAGAGAATTATAAATATACGTTAGAATTTGAAAGAAGAATCTAGTTCTAATTTGAAAACAGAATACCATCGCTGATGTAAATAAGCGCCAATAATCAAACCAATAATTATATTTACACAGAATTTAAATCATTTGAAAAAGGAATCTAGTTCAAATTTGAAAATAGAACGTCACCAGCATAACTATGTAAATCAGCGACATTAGCAGCAATAAACCGATCGCAATTGACATGACACGCCGCCGTGTAATCGCGCCATTACTCTTAGATCGAACCGTTCTTAGAACTGATTCATATTTAGTCCGGCCAGATTTGCAGAGCTCCGACGGACCGGATTTCGATAGATTTTTTAATAGATTTTTTATTAATTTGGAAGAATTTTTAACGACCTCGTTGGCGTAGTTAAATCCTTGCCTTTGAACTAGAAGGTTCCGCATTCGATCCCAGGTCAGGTCATGATGGAATATTGTCTGCTCGTTTGCCTCCCTCTTTCATAAAAAAGGGGCATCATACAAATTGAGTTAACCCCAAACTAAGTTCGAGATAGAATAAATGAAATAGATCTATGCTATTTTTGCGCATAAGCGTCTAGATGCGCCCCTGCGCATGACACGGGATCATGAAAGCATTCCTGCGAAGCACGTCCATTTTCATAGATTTATTGACGGACGCAACTCTGAACAGTGGCGCCCAAACTGTTAAGTATTTGATTTTGTAAAATTATTCCTAACTAGCTAATGCCCACGACTTCGACGGACCAATGGATACTACCTATAATATCTTGTCAGTCCATTGCTCGGTCACAATAAATTTTATCCCTCGGGAACCGAAAATTTTTCCGGGATAAAAAGTAGCTTATCTTTAAATCTAAGTCATAGTCCATCGCTGTGCCAAATTTCATCCAGATCTGATCGGTAGTTTTTGTGTGATGCGCGTACAAACAACAGACAGACAAAAATTCTAAAAACATTCGTTTTGGCTTATATAGGTTCTGTAAAGAGCCCTTATATATATTTTTCTGATATATCTCCCATGTACAGACATAGCTCAGTTACAATTTTATTATATGTATAGATAGATAAGTAATATGTATAAAAAATCTATTAAAAGTAATTAATGTGATAGTTCTAATTGAGACATGAGAGGAATATAATTAATGTCATATTTTTTTTAAAATGGTGGTATATTTATTTGTTCCCTTTTTATTTATCCTATGCGGTGCAGCAAAGAATAAATTAACTTTTTCAGTCAGTTAATAAAGTGACTATATTAGTATTTAAGTAATTGTATTTTTATTATAATTGTTTATATGGTTATATTAGTGTTTTATATATAGATTGTATTTTATAGATATGTAGATATAGTTCTAGAGTATATCCAAAATGAACTTGCAAACAATGTCTTTTGAATTTGTCACGAACTTGATGCACCATTAAAAAAAAAATGAATATTTTATTCTTTTGCAAGATAAAAATAAATAAGTAGTGTAAGATATTAGTAAAAATTCTAAACAAAATAACAATTTAGTGCTTTTTCTATGTCTACTAAACAGATGCAAATGAAAGATATCAATGGACCAATCTTTCGTGCACTGCAATGAAAAAAAAAACTGGTATAAAATAACAGTTTGACGACCACATCAAAATGCCGATTGAGATGGCGAAACCGAACCGCGATATTTGCGGTCGGCACCTGCGCACGCACAAATCATCCGACACGACGAGACATCGAACCGGGGATGACAATTTATTGGCGTGCTCTTAATATTGAGCATTCGAACTTTGAAAATAACTGGCCGGTGAGTAAAATTAATTTATAAATTATTCGTTCGAAATTCGAAATTCTACAATTGCAATTAATATAGGGACAAATTTCACAGATTGAGTTAGCCCCAAAGTAAGCTTGTTTTTTGAGATACTAACTCGACGATACTATAGCATCGTCGAGTTAGCACAAGCTTTATTATACAATATATTGTATAATAAATACACATATAAGTAAACGTCAGAAGCTTACTTTGGGGCTAACTCAAGCTTTATTATACAATATATTGTATAATAAATATATGTACATATAAATAAACGTCTAAGATCAATCAGAAAAAGGTCATTTTCCATCATGATTTGACAAGGATCGAACCCAGAACCTCCTGAGTAAGCGGTCAGGAACGTTACACCACGGCGGCCGTCAATAAAATAATTTTGGAAGAAAAAGTACAGGAGCCAACTAGTTATACTTATAGATTATAACATAACCGAAGTTTGCAAAATTTCTGAGTATTTTGATTTAAATAAATACAAGCCTTTCGGTCCAAACTCCCACGCATAACGACACTGACCGAGTGCAACCATTAATTTTATTATATGTTCAATAACACTATTATTTCTCAACATTGTTATAAGCAATTTACAACAGCAATTTAGTTCGAAAATCAAACGTAAAATCATTTGATTTTCAAAATAAACCCACAAGAATTCGTCAACGTTTCCGGCAGATATCAATAGTTGCGCACGCGCACATATCGACGTTAATGATGTTTCTTGGCAGCATTTCGCTATACAAAATGAACGCGTCATTGATTCACACATTAATATCGTCGTATGCGTGTCATTTCATGAGCCGATCGATATTTTTGGCTAACAGGTGTCGAGATATGAGATTATTAATATATCAGTTACAGTATCACGTCTTTATTCCTTACCGGGCAGAAAGAGTCACGAGACTCGAAGGCCACGCTTGGCAAAATGGTGGACTTATTGGTGGAAGCCCTTGATTGACTTTTACAATCTGCGTGGGAAGAGTAGTAACTAGCGTATTCTAAGTTTCTTTAACTCCCAGACCAGCTATATTTTTAGTATGCATTTAACTTCTGGTTTCCCAAATAAAATAAAATATTCATGAGATCATTATAATATGGCGATAAAATAACTTTTTCACAAATATCTTTTTCATATGTATGATTGGAATTGATGACCTTCCATTCATAAGGCAAACGCCTTATCCACTGAATATTGCTATATAAATTATCTATGCATATAATAAAAATGTAACTGAGCTATGTCTGTACACGGGATATATAAGAAAAACATATATAGGAGCTCTTTATAGGATCTATAGAAGCCAAAACGATTGTTTTTAGAATTTTTGTCTGTCTGTATGTTTGTAAGCGCATCACACAAAAACTATCGAACAGATTTGGATGAAATTAGGCACAGCGATGGATTATGACCTAGATTAAAAGATAGGCTACTTTTTATCCCGGAAAAATGTACGGTTCCCGAGGGATATAATTTATTTTAGGTAACCGTCGGACGAAGTCGCGGGCATTAGCTATATAAACATAATATATGGTATAATAATAATTTCTTTTAATCGCAATTCTATTAGATTATGTGTGATTTCTGAACTAAATAACAACAGACAGCTTTTTTATTAACATTTTTTATATAAAAAAATGTATAAAATATAAAAATTATGTTTTCTTGTGTTGCACCATATAAAATTAACATCAATCACTCATTGTTATCACAGCCATTAGATTCGTGCACGAAATCAAAACAAAAACTAAATATTCAAAATCTGAAGGCGTAAATAAATATAACGGTTCCGTACACATAGTAAATGTCATTTTAATACGTCCTTCTCCACACACCGTGACGTCATTACGGCAACGAGGAACTTCCACAAAGTTTCTTTTGCCATTGAAAAATCATCCTTAACACTTATTTTGAATGACAGAAGGACCACAATCAAATGACAGACGATTGGAGAATTTAAAGAATATATTTTTAAATTTCGAAGACACTGGCAGTTAATAAAACAAAAGCTTGCATTATTACGAAAGAGTAAAGACTAAAATCAGGTGGCAAAATAATTTAAATTTCAACAAAATAACATTTACATACAACAATAATAGTTTGTGCTTTATGTGGATTAAAAATAAGGTTGACAGTTATATTTCTGTATGAAAAATAATTGTAAGTGATCACAGAAATCGCTCGATTGTGGTGAATAGGTGACAATAAGTTTTTTTTTTTGATATTTTATAGTCAGCATTCATTTCGGGTAGCTTATGGTGAAACCAAAATCAGTTTAATGTGTTTTTAAATGATTTCTGATTTCTCTACACGTTTGTCTATTGACTTTTAAGTAGATATTTGTTTGGTCAAGGTATTTACGTGTAACCTTTTTAACTTCAATTATGTATGGAACGTTGTTAAGGGAAGGCCTAAAAGAACTTATCTTGATCAAGTAAAGGACGTTCTTCAAAAAGGTCAAGTCAGAAGTAGCCTTAAACCACAAGCGTGCATGAAATTTTTGATGAATGTGGAGGAAGCGAAAGAAGTATGTCAGGACCTTAGCAAGTGGAATAATGTAGTGTCTGTTTACCCCTATCGGAAAAAGGCGTGATCATATGTATGTATGGAATCGCCATTTTACCAAAAAGCTACTCTTTATAATATATGAAGTGGAAGCTTTTTGGGCCCATAACCTATTAAGATTTAACACTAATTGTAATAAAAATCGCTTGTTTTACGTCTTCAGATAGAGTAATTACAATTATTTTTTCATTGCGATTCATAGACAGCAGAAGCTACTTTTTAATTGCTTTCTGACTCCTTTAAAAGTAGAGAAATAATACAGACTAAAAAACCTACACTCTCCGAGGAACATACATGCCAAATTTCAGCTACTTGCGTTTAGTAGTTCGACTGTGCATTGTCTGTCAGTCAGTCACTCAATAAGGGAAGAGCATTATATAATTTTTTTAAAGAGAGAGGCATATAAATAAATATATAGGGACAATTAACACAGACTGAGTTAGCCCCAAACTAAGTTGAAGACTTGTATTATGGGTACTAACTCAACGATACTATATTTTATAATAAATACAAAAACCCAGGCCAATCAGAAAAAGGTCATTTTCCATCATGTCCTGACCGGGGATCAAACCCGGAACCTCCTGAGTATCGGTCAAGTACGTTAACCGTTACACCACGGAGGTCGTCAAACGTGCAGGCGGGTCACTTTTAGTCTGTATATATCTTTCTTGTTATATGATTTCGCCTGTGTTATATTAGGCGGAGATTTTAATTATATATTTTAATTAACGAAATTAATTGATTACATTAAGTATGTATATTTAATTCAAGCGCACATTACACTCACCACAGAAAAGCATAGACAATGTGCGGAAGTGTACGCGTGACCGACTCTAGTCTATGGCTAGAGGTGGTATCGGATCTCCTATCTTCCGTATCTATGGTACAATTAAAGGTTACTGATTTTCCAAGATCTTGGCCAGAGCCCGCGGCGGCTCTATTGTTTAATTATCTATATTGATCTAGGTTTTGTTCGCTCGTTGTTTTGTTAATTTATTAATGTGAATTGTTAATTTTTTTTTCAATTAAATCTACCTGTACATATAAAAGCGAATATCACTCACTCACTCATTACGAAATTTGAAAAACTTAAAGTGCTAGGAGGTTTTAGATTTTGCGTGGACAAAGGTGCTTGCTAAGACGGGATTGTGTAAAATTCCTACGGGAACGTGGAATTGTAGAATTGGAGTATAGCCACGGGAAAAAGCTAGTTTATATATAAAAATCAAAAACACTCACTCATTACGACATCACAGAAACTACAAGTGCTAGGGCTTTTTAAATTTTGCATCGCACTTTTAAGACTTTTTTAGCAAGCACCTACGGTGCTTGCTAAGAAGGGATTATCCAAAATTCCCACGGGATCTGGAATAATAGGACGTGGCCATAAAAAAGTTAATTAGCCAACAAAGTTAAAAATACAAATAATCCAAAAAGTCTATTTATTCCTATTTAAAACTTATCACTTTGAAATAACATGTTAAGTATAATATTTTTCTCAAAGGGCTATCAAACTCTCATACACTAGCGACCGTCAAGTGGTGTTGCCATTACTGGTTCCGTTCTAGGAATTACGAGATAAAATGTAGCCTATATCCTTCCTTAATAAATTAACTATCTAACAGTGAAATGATTCCTTAAATCGGACCAAAAGTTCCTGAGAGCGCGTTCAACCAAACAAACCAATTCAACTTCGTAATATTACAGTGTAGATAACGAAGCTATAATTATAATAGTGCGATCAAATGCAACTCCTGCGCATCCATTGGCACGCTCGCTTGCTTTCACAAGTCTTGTTAGAATAACGTTTACTCAAAACTTATAAATCTTGAATGCCGGCAACCCTGATTGATGTGGTATCTGGGCACGCAGCTGCTCTTGGGCAGATTTGCGACTTTTCTGTGCGATTTTGCGACATTCTTAAAAATCGCAACGAGAGATAAGGACATGAAATAGTTACATTTTGTGAATTGTGAAAGAACATTTTCCTACTACCAATAAAGACAAATCAAAAGTTGCAAAAAGGTTTTTAACGGCTTTTATTAATTTTGTTCTCGATAGTTGTACCAATCTCTTTTTTCTGCTTAATAAGAATGAAATAAAAACAATCTAGGTATACATTTAAATGTGAATGTATTTTTATCTCTTACGTGGTTGACAGAGCCAAGATTAGTGAGAATCGTCACATACGTTGAGCAGAATAATGGGTTTATTTTACTACATACCAGTAATATTTTTTGGTGTTACCCGCTGCAAATTCACTACATAGTATAAAACAAAGTCATTTTCTACTGTCTATCTCAATGTATGCTTAGATCTTTAAAACTATGCAACGGATTTGGATGCGGTTTTTTTTAATAGAGAGGGTGATTCACAAGGTTTTTGGAGAAGCCTGGGCGGGTAGCTAAGTATATAATGAAATCTAGCTAAAAACAAATCGCAATTGGTCGCACAAAGTCTCTCGTGTACCACCTACCGTGATATTTGTGTCCAGTGCCGCTTGACAATAGATGGACAGGGAATTTGGCTCATACGGAGGAAATTGTATATCATCATTTTGATAAAGTTACTCACTTACAACGGCCGTAGAACAAATAAACGGGGCTCTTAATTTAAACGCAGTATTAAAATAAGTTAAAAGAAAAACAAACTTAAATTACTTCTGGTTTACCCTTTGGGTTGCGGAGGTTAGGATGATCTGTGTAAAATCCAGTAACCTCACCAAATCATCTAAGAAATTTAGGTAATGATACTGTTTGTAAACCATAAAAATAAATATATTACAAAAATCTATTTAAATTTGGACATGTGTGTCAAAAGGATTCTTGTTCTTGCTAGCATACATACGTCGTGAAGCCTTAAATATACACTATGCTTTGCTATTTTATAGTTTTCTTTCAGGTTATATGCAATACATGCCCTTAGGGACTTTGTGTGAGGTTTTTTCTTGTTGGTCATTAAATGGGAATATTCGATACTAATTTTATAAGCGAAAACTCATTACTGTAGAGTTACTTAGCGAATAAACCGGCCGGCCGGTCGGCAACTCTCCTGTGACCCCCTGGGTGTTGCGGGTATCTATGGGCGGCGGTGATTACTTAACATCACGTGACCCGCCTGCTCGTTTGCCTCCCTCTGCCATAAAAAAAAACCAAACAAACAGTCACCCTAAACGCACATATTTATGTACCTTCTCCGTTCCGTCGTGGGTAAAAAATTGTGCGACATTAGTCCTCGTCAGGTACTAGGAAATGGCGGTGATTCCAAGTTTTTGTGCGTGCTTTAAATCATTCAGCGAGTGAGATGTTCTCATCCGCGTTTAATTAGGATTTCTTGAAGGGCAGAAGTAGACTGGAGACTAGTATATTTAGCGAAAAACCAGCTTTATAAGAAACAGCTTTTTATTTTTATATATTGAAACTGGCTGTGTACCCGCGACTTTGTCAGCGTAGAATAGTCCTAGAAAGTTCCACTTTCACGGCGGTGTAGCCGTGGAAGTGGAAGAGACATGATTTACATACAAAGTTTTTACCCCCCATTTTAGTGTATTGGAGGTAGATTTTAGAAAAAAGAAAGTAGTCTATGTTTGAACACTAGTTGTTGTCTATATGCATACCAAAGATCATTAAAATCGGTATGTCTGTCTGTATGTTTGTTTGTGATGCGCATCACACTTCAAAATTTGATCCAGATCTGTTTGGTCGATTTTGTGTGTTGCGTGTACAAATATACAGACAGACAAACAAAAATTAATAAAAAAATACGGACTATGGTTTAGTTTTATCACCTATCATAGCCATTACGCCACGGAGGTCGTCGAAACAAACACATACCTCATTCATTCATTGTAATAGTACGGGTTACATACAAACAACTGTTTATTTGTTACTAATGTGGATTATGACTTAACAATACGCCGCTGATATAACTGCGAAACTGTTATTCAATAACATGTTGGTGATATGAGAACTTGATTGCAGATTACATTTCATTTCTTTCGGTCGTGGAGATACTTGTTTTCGACAATAGCAGATACTGTAAGATACTGGATGCGTACTGGTTTTAATACGCGTTACATAAAACATGATACTTTCGTTATTATGGATCTTTGTATCGTACTTATCTGTGAGATGAGTATGAGTATTTCCATTCACTATGTGGAATTCAGTTTTTAAAATACGTCGAATCGCTTTCCTCGGATCGATTAAAACTTTCAGATTAAAGTCATCTACAATAATAAAGTTGTAGTTAAAATTTAAAATAGGCTCCAAAAAATTATACTTATTGTGTCAATACTTTGTTTGCTATAGAAATTGCAAGTATACAAGTTGTTAATTGAAGGGCAATTTGATTTTTAGGGGTTGACCAAAGCCTTATTGTTATCTAATAACATTTTCTCTCATTATTAATTATTTCCCTTGATTTAATTATGTTTATGCTCTTTAAAGACTGATCAACATCAAGAGATACAAAAATAAAACATACTAATAATCAAATGTAGTATATCGGCTTACTCACGTCAATTTTTAGTCGGTATCGCCGACCGTTTCGGCTTATTCAGAAGGTCATCTTCAGGGCGAGTATTAGGAACGTCGCAACGCGGCTGTTCCTTGTGCGCGCCCTGAGGATGGCCTTTTGAAAAGGCCGAAACGATCGGCGATACCGACTAAAAATTGACGTGAGTAAATCCATATACATTTAATTATGTCATCTCGCGTAACTTTCAATGATATAATTACTAATAATCAATTTTCATTGTTACAGATCATGTTCAGAGGCGGCGTCGTCGGCGGGCTGGATGCGCGTCGCGACGCCGCGCTCGCTCGCGTGCTTGTACGCTTGCAAGCGCGAGCACGCGGGCTGATCGCTCGCCGGCGCGCGCAGCGGCTACGCACGCAGCACACGGCCGCGCGCTGCGTGCAGAGGAATGTTAGGGCGTTTCTGGCGGTGCGCGATTGGCCGTGGTGGCGGCTGCTTGTACGGGTCACCCCGCTGCTCGCTGTGCATCGGACCGAACATCGACTCAAGCAAGCACAGGTATGTTGCTATTTCATTAATAAACTTAGAACTTTTCACCTGTGGAAAGGGAACGGGAATTCAATCCGTTGCCTTTCCTCCGATCCCTTGAGAATTACTTATGCACAATTTCGTCTTACGACCACCTCTCCTACGTCCTAAAATGCAAAATTTGAGACTGAATTGTGGTGTAGTACCTTTTTTCTGTAAATAAAAAATAAATGAAATTACAAATAAATATATAGGGGCAAATCACACAATTGAATCATCAACACGTATTTTCGAACACGATGGTACATTGAGTTAAATGAGGGCAAAAGAAACAAAATACCTACTGTTGATATATTTAATGCTGGCGTAAAATAAAGCATGTGTTATACAATGGGCAAGCCTGACACGAGATCATAGTGCTCAGCTGTGGGCTAATGTTGCCTGATAATAATGAAAAAACACTACGCAAAATATTAAAACGTAAGAGCATCGTTTGATTGTGTATCTTCAGACTTAAAACAGTAGGTAGGAAAAAAGCAGATAATTTATGATTTAGTAACATTTGACCCGCCTCTGACCCGTACATAGTTACAACAACAATATCATAAAAAATATGATTGGGGCATCTTACACAATGTCGCAATTGGCCACTGTTCTCTAGTTATCTGGAGACCACTTGAGCGCTTCCTGGCCCGTTGAGAAATGGGTCGTCGACCTGTGATGCGTCCAGATATGCACGCTGGTGCTTTGTTTACATGGACTTAGAACTAAGCTATTTGTAGCCTTTTAATCCTAACATTATGTTTCCATAATTCCCCCAAACGGGAAGGAACATAAAAAATGATATTTGCTAATGATCTCGGCACATATCACTAGATGAAACTAACGAATAACAGCTTAGATAGATCTTAATACTTACAAATAATTGCACCGTTACATTTATTTATTATAAACTTAAACAATTTTCTCCATTCCACCAATTTGCTAAGTATGCCCTTCGAGTCTCACGATTCTTGGCTCTGTCTAGCCTGTAAAGAAAAGGGACCTTTAAGAATTCAATCAGTAAGCAGCAAAATATCTATTTTCTCCGCTGTAATATTTAACATACGAATAGCACACGTCAATGGTGCGGTGCCCCTTTAGTGAATTAGTTCGTGACGTCGCCGACGTTGCCCTAAGACGATTTCAGTAAACTGCTATTTTCTAATCTTATATAAAAAAACATACAAACAAAGTACAATTTTTCATCTATACATACATATAATAAAATTGTAATTGAGCTTTGTCTGTACATGGAAGATATTTAAGGAAAAAATGTACGGTTCCCGAGGGATATACATAATTTATTGTAGTAGTACTAAGTAATCTACGCGGACGAAGTCGCGGGAATTAGCTAGTCATCAATAAATCCTGTATATATTTCATTGTTAAATTAATGTAAACACAGCACAGTTACTATCTAGCAGCCAACCTGAAAGTAGTAGGAAGACGCGCTAATCACAACTTGATTGGATTTTAATGATGCCCAGTAGATTGATGGAGCGTGCCTCCGATAAGCTGATTGGAGTTTTTGCACGTTACATCAGTTTGATACAAGTAGTCATGTCGAAGTTATGTGCTTGTTGATGAATACAACAGACCTATGTCAAATAAACCACGCACTAAGCGTGTTTTGGATTCCGTCCGTATCAAATCAAATTTTAAATGCTATAATACAAATGGCTACAAAATCATAGAAGTAGTAAATATATAAATCAGTTTACACTCTTAACCAGCATGCAAATTAAATATTTATTAGTAAAAAGTCGAGCCTTTGTGGCTGCGGAGCAACCGGGGCAGTGCTCGGATAAGAAATATCAAGGAAAGTTAGTACTTTACGTATCATATTATAAATAGGTGGTAATGCAAGTACTACTTACTTAGCACAGTTATTTAGATTTACTCACGTTTTCCAGACGTCAAACGAACACTAAAAAGTAACTGATTGTGTCCTATTGAGTTGTAAAACTATTAAAGTTGGACGAACGGAGGCAGTGTTACTATCGCGTATCACATGTGACATCATTGCAAATAGAAACGCTGACGATGAGACATACGTAGTCTACTTCATATAACTCTATGATAAATATTCTGGAGGTTTCTTGTCATGTATACATGGTGTTTCTTAATTTGGGTAGCTGTATCTGTGTGGGGGAGTAATGACCAGCAGTCTTCTAGTCTACATGTAGTTTACGTGTGTGTGTATCAGTTTACACAGGCACTAACACCTATATTTTTAAATGACGAATAATTTTTAATAACTATCTGTTTTGCAAGGCTTACGTAATGTTTGTTATTTAATCATAACGGTGACAGCTTCCGTGATCCAGAGGGCAAGGCGTGTGAATGAAAAAATATTTTTCATTCTGGATACGAGATCGCAAACTTCTATCACCTGATTATCTTAAAAAGAAAAATGATATCTACCGTGCTTCTAAAGGCACGTTAAGCTGTGGGACCCGAACGCCGTCTAGTATTTGTGTAAAGATTGCACGGTTAGTTCTGGTTCATTTTGGCTTGCTGAAGTTAAACAAGTAGCCGTATGCCTATAATACCTAGACCAATCAGAAAAATTTTATATTCCATCGTTACCTGACCAGGAAACGAACTCGAGAACGATTGAAGAATTCAACTTGGGAATACACTTAAATAATGAGAAGTATTTATAGGGTATGAAACTTTTGTAATATCCTTGTATTTTCACCTTCTTCACACAACGACAACCATTAAATGCTATTTAATCATCGCAGTCGAATAATATTAGTTACAGCTTAATATATTTTATAGGAAATTAAGTACGTGAAAGGTCACATAACATGACTTTCTATTCAGTTCAGACAAGCAGTTAAATGAAATAAATTATAGTAGTGTCACATCGAAATAAAAGTAAAGGTTTTATCATACTGTGATGAAATAAAAAATAACGAAAGAATTTTAAATAAATTATTATCTCAAGTATCGAACTTAGTTTGAGGCTAACTTAATTGTGTGGTTGATATGCTATATAGGTATTTATTTAAAAAAAGAAATAAGTTAAATAAATAAAATGACTTTCTAAAGTAATATTTTTTATTAACAGACCATTTAACGGATAGTGTTCACTAAGTTTAAAGATCAATGAAGTTTACAAAAAAATACGTTGACGTTAATCGCTGTTGTTGACTACCGAAAAAAACGACGTATTTGAAAGGAAAATGTCTGAAACCTTTGCCAATGGTTCTGTAGTTTTTGTAAAGAATTTTATTTTTACTTTACCGTAAGTATACTTAATAATGGATGACCGAAGAGTCAATTTCTAGAGAAAAATAAACTTTTTACTTAAATCACTTTAATCTCAGCGCAGTTACCAGAATGTACAGAGTAAAACACGCTTAAAAAACAGAATTAGTATTTAAAAGAGCATTATCAAAATGGCTACTACTAAAGCCATATTGATAATGCTGCTATTTTTTTTATGAAGGAAGGCAAACGACCAGGCGGTTCGCGTGATGTTAAGTGATCACCGCCGCCTATAGACACCTCCAACACCCGGGGGGTTACCTTTTATCCAGCGTAATACTGAGACTATGCCTATTTGAGGCACGCTCACACTGATTACCCACTTTTTGTATTGTTTGTTTTTATTTTTTCTTTGATGTGGTTATTTCATGTGTTTGTGTTTCAAATAAATAAATTCTATTCTATTCTACAGAAGCGTTGCCGGCCTTTTATACTATGCTAATTAATAAAAGCAACGTATGCCGGGTATACGTTAATTTTATTAATTACGGTTTAGACATCAAATTTGAGGTAACTAATGACTTATTATACTCTAGTTTGACATTTAAATCAAATTAAACTGACTCCCACATACTTAAAAGAATCGAAGCTGGTTTTTGTTCATAGAAAAACTATTAAGTAGATTATATCTTATTTATAATTTATTGTATCATAATTTTGCAATTTGTATTCTGATTTAGCTTTTTATCTAATTTAACCTAAGTGATTTTTAGATCTAAGTTAATACTTGTACAAAGTATAGTTTCAATTTATTTTCCTAGATGGCGTTACTGACTGTGCAGATTAGTTGTCACTATAGAGGTAGACTCGTTTCGCCAATATTATAAGTATTTTTGATATTATTAAATAAATGTCTACGCTCCGGGAGATTCTGTTTCTTTTGATCCCCATGGCTCTGCGAACCTTTGGCTAATACGAGTTAAGATGTAATCATTGTTTTCCTTATCTATCCATGAGTTTAGTAGAACTTTAGAATAATACGTTTATAAATTCTACAGCACTACGTTTTTAATTAGACTTTATAAATCTTATAGACAAAGAAAAGATGGATGGACTGTGTGAAGAAGGAAATGGGTGTGAATGACCTTATGACGAGTGACAGAAGAGTATGGAAGAATAAGACATACTTACTGCGCCGACACCGAATAACATGGGAGCAGGGCAGGTAGATGATGAGACAAACAAAAGCATGTAAAATTTTGTTTCGGAAATTAGACCTTCATAGGCACATTTTTTCGTTAATTCTATATTAAAATTTACCTATGAACTACGCTCAAATATAAAGATACTTTTCCTATATAGATAGATAGGTGAAGGGATATCGTGGTGTTCATAGGCACGTTAATATGAATCTTTAGATTTAGGCTTTAACATACTAATTTACAAAGCAGTTGGTAGTTTTTAAAGATAAATATATTACTTGGGTATAAAATCTCGCGGTCCTTCGTGCCAAAGGTGCTGCTAACTGCTAACGATCTCTTCTGAATTTAAAATATATTAGACGTCTCTAATCAACGTTAACGTCGTCTATGCTGTAGAGCCTATACATACTTTTTGAACTTGAACTTCAGAACCCCAAGGAAGCAGCACACATCTGTCTTAACTAAATTTTATTCCCACGCGCCATATGCACTGATTGTGCTTTGAATTGTATTTAAAAAAAAAAGTTTATCCAAATGTAGCTTGCCAGTGCCACCCGCGTTGTGTGACACAAGATTTGATATAAGTTTTTTGTTTATTTTTATTTTCTTCGTCTTATTTTATTGACGTAGAGATATGAGGCATTGACGTAGGTTAGTTTTATGAGTATGGTGTCATATGAATACGTGTTTTGAAGTAGCATGTTATTTTGTATGAACCTTTTTCTGTTATACTGTTATAATGTAAAAAAATTATAAACAAATTTTTCATATAAATATTTTATTTCATAGTTTCTCCTTAATATTCATCCCGTTTTGCATAATAATCTCTAATAAGTATATTTTATTTTTTTAATACGGTCGACAAAAAAATATTGATGCAATCATCATTGGATAGTGAATGATTAGCATAATATAATTAATTGTTAATTCTAAATAAACAGTACTTAATTTATCTGCGTGCGGCAGAGAATGGCGCCAATCGTCGCATCATATATTATCTGGGCGACTGCTATAATGCTTTCTTGACAGACAGATAACAAATTATGCATTTCTCTGCGTTCATAGCGTTCATAGCGTGATTTGCTTTACTTCCTATTTTAAAATTCTTCAATTAATACAACATTATTTACTTAAATCTTCCTATCCAAAGTATAATAAATAGTACATTAGTATCTACCGTATTTATCTACATCAAAATTTGTTGAAGTGCAAGGAAGGTTCTTACGAAAATAAAAATAAATTGCCTGTAATAGTCTAAAAACAATAGTTTTCTATATTCTCATATCTATGAACTTTAATACCATTCCACAAAGTTTAAGCGTTAGTGTAGGGTTTCCAGGAAGGCAAAACAATTGAGTGACTTTAGTATCGTATCAAATTCCAAAGTTCGCCGGGTTAGCTAGTTTATTATAAAAATACATATGGTATTGTTGAGTTAGTATACCATAATACAAGATTTGAACTACTACTTTAAGGCAAACTCTGTATTTTTTTGCCCCTATATATTTATCTAATGAGAAAGAGGAAACATAATGTTTATAATTCAACTATAAAAATGCTAATGTAGCTGCTTACCCTAGAATTTGCGAGCAACAAGGACGCGACGCGCGAAGTCGCTAATCGGATCAGTGTCGCGGTAATAACAGTAGAAGCGATAAGGCTGCTCACTTATTGTACAGCCATTTTAATTTTTGCTAGGGTCATACAAAAAACTAGATTTTGAAAATTGTATGAAATACAAATTCACGTATTGCTTTAAAAAGCTGTAAAATAACGTGACCCAGCTGCTCGTTTGCCTCCCTCTTTCATAAAAAAAAATATTAAAAGTAAGGTAGTACTTTTCTTTTAATGATCAAGAGATCAGTCAAAGTTATTATGGAATTAATTCATCTTTAAAAAAAAAAGAGTAGAGAAGATTAATTTTATTTGTATGACCCACTAGCGACCGCGCCGCGGTTTCATCCGCAGTGCTACTTTTTCCGTGGGAGTAACGAAATAAAATATATCCCATGGACTTATAAATGGACTATCTAAAACTAAAAGTACTGATTAAATTGAACCAGTAATTCCTGAGATTTTAGTGCGTTCAACCAAACAAACAAATTCTCCGCTTTATAATAATTTACATGAGATTTAAGGCAAGGTTGAAAAAATATGCTATCCTCTTATGTATGTTGTTGTCAACATTTGTTTTTATAAATACAACAGATGATAAGGGTAAATCCGAGGGTAACTGCTCTGAGACGAAAAATATCCTAATGATTAATAGATTCAAATCTATTTTAGCGCATCGTACTACTTATATTGACATATAATTAAACGGTACGTCCATAGGATTAATTTTACATTTGTAATTAATAAGTTTAGAATAGATTTTTTTATTATTAACACAATAGTAAACGATTCTAGAGAAGAATTTTCTAAGGCGAATGTATAATTTTCACCTTGCGTGTATTACCACCTTATAATCCGCTACTGCTCATCAACGTAAACAAGCACAAAGAGGTAGACGCGGGAAAATTTTGTCGCCATCACAAGCGGATCACTTCCCACGAGCGATCGCAATTTTTTGCCCACCATATTAGGGCAGAGTGATTGAGTGGCGGTGCGGGCTGCTTATAGATTCGATTCCGGTTGCGCGAGTAACGAAGCGAGGCTAGAAAGTGCTGTTGGTATGTTTTTCTATGTGAATATCATACATGAACTATACATGTAGTGTTATATACATGTGTAGAAATCGTTAGCAGCGAAGATACTCTTCGCAGTAAGTGCAAAATGCTGATATTATAATATACATATATGTAAGATCATTCACACTCGGCTTTATTACATGTATTCTTGAAATATAATTTAAATTTCAATTACTTTTTTATCCTGTACATGTATTCTTTCTATGCTGATGAAGCGAAAAGTTATAATATCGGCTTTTTTTCCTGCATGTATAAAAGTCAGTCAAGGGATTGGGCCAAATAAATTGAAAATCTTTCTAACAGGAAGAGATTGTTATTATTTCTGAATCTTGTTTTTATATTCTTCACAATCTCGCGGCTCTTGGCTCTGTCCATCCAGCAGGAGAAATACACTATACAATCAAACATATATTTATGCTAGGCGAAAAAGCGTGATAACATTAGAAGTTTGTCTTACTGAAAAACAAAAATGCAAACTCGTATAAAACATTTTTCTTACAGGTGTCTTATAAAATGGAATAAATTGATACTTTCAAGTGATCATACTGTCAGATGAGCTCCACTGACGAGATAGCGATCGCGTGCGCCACGCTCCGCTTCCCAGCACCAAACACCACACAATGAAAACTGAACTATATATTACCACAGAATAAATAATACTTACGGTGACCCACCCAAATTTGTTGTAAAGTGGCCGGTTTTGCAGTTACATAGAGTTCAAGCGTCGTGGATTGTGGTTGACTTAAGACCGACCATTTTGAAGACGGTCGAGAAGTTTCTATCACTTGAGACGCTGTCAATCAATCGTCGTTTGTATATAAGTTCCTGGGTTTTGACCTTAAATTTAAACAGATGAATCACAAACAAATATGCATCATTTTATAATTCTAAAGCCAAAATACCCACTTAATTTCATTCTACATACATATCACACTTTTTTCCCATAGGGGTAGTCTCTCTCTCATGACCTGCCCTTTTCTATTAACCTGCGGTACCTTACCCTTCCAACGTTCTCATCACTTTCACTCTACGTTTCATAAATTTTTTTTATCAATCTTGTGTATATTCTCCATTCTGTTAAGCAGAGCCTTTCGTGCCTCTTGGGCGCCGTAAGGAATAAAATCGTGATAATATTCCTACATCTTGGTAATGAACTACTCTGTACGCAATATATTTTGTGGCTTCATTGCTCACAATATGAACAAATAGACCGTGATTCAAGGCCTGCAGATCAATGATTGAACGTGCATTAACAACACGACAATGGGGAAAATGGTCGTTTCTCATGGATTTTACTCGCCTCACAAAACAACTTTGTCTAAAAAAAACTCCTGTTCTTTTGATTGTATCGTTATCGTAAGTAACAAAACCCGCAATGTACAATGTATCAGAGTAATATTTGAGTGATTTGTCCCTATATATTTATTTATTTAATATTATATAACTAAATTATAATCAAAACATATTTTAAGGTTTGGTTAGTTCCTCATAAAATGTCTCATCCCTGTATTTATTTGTGGAATCATATCCCAAATTAAAGAGATTTGAATAAGCTTTAATTCTATCAAAAATGATGTTAACAAGGTAACACTAATAGATGATAATTCTTGCAAATTGATTCTGTTTCCATTGGATCACAACAGTGCGTTTGATTTTAATACCGTCTGATGGGAAACAACGCATAGAAATCTAATGGTGAGAGTCCGAAGGTTATATCGATTATTATAATTTGAGGCACAAACCAGATGTAATAGAAAGATAGTTAGCAATCATATAGATTGCGTGGTAGACCACAAGCATCCTGCGCGATGCACCTCAATGGAATACTGAGAAACCTGAAGCCTGTTTGCGTAAGATTTTTTATATAGATTGGTTAATAAAATATATTAATCGGCCTTTATACTAATATTATAAAGAAGAAAGGTTGCATTTTGGATAAACTCAAACTCCAAGAGTAAAATAAGCATTGTATTTCAAGTTGAATTCGAACCTGGATCTTTAGATGACAAGCATGAAGCAATAATACTAAACCACCAAATCAGACTTATATTATTTTGAACTAGAAAAATAAACCGTATAGATCTTATATTAAGTTGTAGATACACTCAGACATAGCCATCGACTTCTCACTTCCCCACTAATGGCACAGTAATCTGTTAATTACAACAAATACTTCATAGTCGGTAATCATCTGGTATTACTGTAATCTTGGCCAGGGTTCTCGCATTAAATTCAATTAATCATCTTTTTTCTTTCGTGGTTAAATGATTATTGACAATGTTCTGGCTATTTACGTAGAAGAATGTTCTTTATATACTCGTATCGTTTCTGTATTAACAACTACAGGTAAAGAAAAAAATAGTAAAACTACATTAGAACTGTTAGAATTATGAAGGTACTTATTACAATTTTACTCTCAAGCCAAATTCGCTGGCTTTTAAAAATTATAAACGATGTCCGAAAAGGAAATATTTATTTACAGCCAATTGAAAGTAATCATACTGTGTGATAATGCCCTTTTTATTTTTCACTCAAAGCATTAGTAGTATAATTCTGATGATTCTTGTCTTAGCCAATTTTTATCTATATTATTAACTTAAAAGGATTAGCAGAGATACATGCAAAACTAAATCAATAACAGTTTACGTTCGTGTGCTTTCCCCATATATACCAGACCACTGACAAAAAAAAACCGTTTTTGCGTTCGGCCACTGCACTTCCGCATAGTTTGATCGTCGATGCAGTGTTGGATTCATGTACGATTTGTTATGGAATCTGATTTCACAAACACATAACCGTATGCATTATGTTATCTAAGGATTACCTGTTTCTCTATCAAATTAATTAATTAATTTTGTTGATTTGAATTAAATCATGTCGTTCTTTTATATTCTTAAGAACCATGTTTTCTGAATCTGTATAACCAAATTTTATCTTATTACAAGCTTTTATTTAGTTTCACCTGTCCCGTTGTCTGTAATCAAATCTTGCAAACATATTTTACCCACTTCCCAGTATCCGAATGAGCTGAATTCGGCATGAATCTTTATTACCCGTGACAATGCATTGTTTTCACAAGTATGACCTGATGGTGTACCCAGGATCGTCTTCCAATGAGAAAACTTCGCAACGGTTATTTGCACGGAATTGAAAGTGTCACACATGAAACGCCACCAGATGTTCCTGATGACAATAAAAGCTTGTACCAAAAACGAAATGTTTATAAAAAAGAAAAGTGTAAAATGACTACGCCTGCCGGAGGAATGTGAGATTCTGTGCTTCCCGGATGTGCCCTTTTCACTCCTCAACTATCCATCATTGCCGCCCGCCTGCTCGTTTGCCTCCACCTGATATAAAAACAAAAATCGTCTTTCAGACCCATCTTTATTTAAAATTGAATTAATTCGTAACAAACTATTTCATGAAATGAAATATGTCACGTTAATTTGATGTAAGTTTTTGCGTCTTAGTATGCGCGTGAGTTTGCGCAGTCTGCATCAGCGCGTCAACACGCGACACACGCTCCGGCTGACGGATATTTCGAATGTCTAAAATTTTTTCTCGGTTTTAAACTCTCTTTAGGAGGGGACCGAGTTTTGTTACTGCGGGCAAATAAAATTTGTCTTTATAGTAAATTCAAATGCACCAATCTATTTATTTATTTGGTTGAATGTTTTAATCTCAGGAAGGACCGATTTTAAAAATTATTTCAGTATTAGATCGTTTATTTATTGCATGATGCCATAGGCGATATTTATCCCGTTATTCCCGTTGAAAGGGAAACGATTGGCATGGTATGGACATGTTATGAGGAGGGATGAAACGCATATTAGTAAGAGAGTAATGAATATGAATGTTGATGGATGGAAGGGGTGAGGCAAACCAAAGAAAAGATGGATGGATTGTGTGAAAAAGGATATGAGGAAAGGGGTGTGAATGACCTTTTGACGAGTGACAGAAGAGTATGGAAGAATAAGACATACTGCACCGACCCTAAACATCATGAGAGCAGGGCAGGCAGATGATGATGATTCCCATGAGAACGGGTACAGTGCTGGTGTAAGCGTGGGACGGTCGCTATCTTTAAAATCTATTATAACTAAATAAATAATACTGATCTAGTCATAAAGTGAGACATATGCATAATATTGTGTTAGTTTGAGAAAGAAAATTAATAATTCATGAATACAGATTACGAATAAGCCGGTTTTAGTATACCGGAATAAATAAACCTGTTCAATCTAGATTAGCTATTTAGTGTAAGGAATGTTTTAATATTTTCTTTTACTTTAGTTCGAATTGGTTCATATAATATATGAATTTATGTATATACTTTACTGCTGTCAAGAAAATTTTATGTATATAGTATATGTATTTACTTATATATCCATCCAACTCAAAAGCGGGGGCTTTTTTAAAGGCCGGCAACGCTTCTGTGACACCGCGGGTGTTGCAGGTGTCTATAGGTGATCACTTAACATCACGAGACCCGACTGCTCGTTTGCCTCTCTCTGACATAAAAAAAGCTTAGTTACGGTTTTATTATATGTATATAATAAAAACTAGCTTTTGCCCGCGACTTCGCCTACACTTTCCAAGGAACATACATGCCAAAATTTCAACTACTTGCATTCAGTAGTTTCGGCTGTGCGTTGTCTGTCAGTCAGTCACTCAGTAACGGAAGAGTTTTATGTATCTATATATAAATAATATCATGCTTATGTAATTTTATTTTGTTACAGGAGGAGCTGGAAACCTTACGGTCTAAGTTGGAGAAGGTGGAAACGGAGCGGACACATTACAAGAATGAGACGGAAAAACTTGAGACCAAAGTAAGTAGAATGAATCTGTTTTTTCATCATTGCAGACTTTATAATTAAAAGGGTCGACAGTCTATTTTTTGAAATAAAAAAAAACGAACTTTAAAATCGTTCAAGGTCTTACGACTTACTCGACTTACAAACTATTTACTAACAGATACTAAATTTTCTTGTTTCTGGTTGGTTGGATTTTCAAGTTTTTGCGAGATAAATTAATAGCAATTTATATTTTATTCGCATTAAAACAAATGAACACGGCATCTTCAACAGTAGCTCATAATCGGCAAAACAAAATCCAACCAGGACAATAATAATTTCTTCATGCCACATCTCTATAATCTGTGGTCATTTACGTACCATAGAATACAGATAATGAAGTATCTTGATAATAATTTGTTTGTAAGATGATCTGTTCGTATTTATGTCGTGGACATAACTCTCATGTCCATTGACTTAAATTACTTACGCGGCAAGTGGTCATAAAATTTAATATCTTCAGGAATAAATATGCAATTTTATTTCTAGAAATTGAATAGAATATACAGAATGAATCAAGTTTTTAATAACAATTTAGACAAGTTTTATTTTGGACGAGAATATTCCCACAGAGTAAGACGACATAAGCTTAGAGTTAATTACAATTACTTTGCAACAAGAAGCTATAAAAATTAATTCGTACTACTTTAGTACAGAATTAGTAGCAATATTTTAGGATTGATCTTTTGCTCGTTGATTTTTTAAGGAGATATAAAATAAATTCATGTAAATACATGGAGATTTATTTAATTAAATAAGTCAGAAAATGTTTTAAAATTTTTATGGGACAATATAATCCACGGCTGAAAATTCTTTAAAAAACAAAATTATGTGATTAGATAATTTTATATTGGTAATGTTTCTCCTATACTTAAGTACAAGCAAAAATGTTTTCTATCACTCGTAAATAAAATTATTAACAACTAACAACATTTGAGTTGTATTATAATATCTAAAAGTTCATTGGCTACGGTGATCACTTTCTGTTTACCGTTTTAAATATATATATTATTAATATGTATAATAATTCAAGCCAATCTTGGTGTATTGAAAAGTAAATAGTAAAATTAATAAATATATATAGGATATACATATATTAACTCCTAGCTGGGCTTCGCTTCAGTGAGAACCTTGTCATAACTTACACAAATATTTCATAATTAAAATTAGCCAAATCGCTCCAGTCATTCACAGGTTTTAGCGAGATAAATAAATGGCAATTGATGTTTATATAGATACTTGATAGATACATAATATGTATACAGATTCGCAAAAAAAACAAATGAACACGGCATCATCACCAGTAGGTCATAATCGGCAAAACAAAAACCGCGCAGGACAATGTAATAAGTTTCTTCATGCCACAACACTATAATCTGTGGTCATTAACCATAGACATCTTGCGGGGACCGGGTGGACCACAATAAAACCTCAATTACTGCCGGTCAGACGAGATCGCGTCCGGTCCGTCCGATCTTAATGATTTTATTGATCGCAAAAACTCATATATTTTATGTTTATTCGCATGGAATATGTTCGTGTATTTATCAGATGAATTTTATATTTAATATATTTATTTATATAAATAACATGATATCATTGCGTTGTGAAAATAAACTTGTTCTAACACAGATTATATGAAATGTAATATAGAAACACTTTAAGTAATCCAGTATGGTATTTTAACGTAAATTATTTGATACATTTTATCATGAGTAAAGAAATGGATATGATGGAACAATTTTCTTTATATACAGAACAAAAATATGAATAGATGGCAAATAATTGAATGAAAGAAAATTATATTAATGTACAATATTTTCAGGTAAATTGTTTAATCAAGAAAATGTTCAAACGGTTAATTTGATGGTGGTAGATCAATACAAAAGTTTAAATATAAAATCTACATAGACCTTGCCTTTGAAAATGACAAAAATATGTCGGACTATGATGAATAGAATCGATTTCCTCTATCGATTGCTTTGATAAGCAGACGGTATTAAATCGAAACAATAGTCTCTTATGAATTTAAACAAATCAAGAGTTCGTCCGTGGGTAACGAACCACCTACAATGTAAGACTAGGTCTCCTTGAGGTATACTTATCATCCCAGTATTACTTAGACATTTGAACGGTACACCGCAAAATTTTGGTTTGAAATATTTTCAGTTTTGTTTTTAATTTCACGTTACATTTAGCCAGTGACAAAATTATGAGAAACAAAATCATATTAAATGGCAGCATTCCAAATTCAATTGGCGTTATCTTCATCTGGAATTTCAGTGCCAGTGTTACAACCTGCCAGTTTAATATTATGAAGATTGCGGTCGCTATTCCGTGACAATATGCACGTATGTAATAATTATATTTTCAGATACGTTAGTATAATACGCAGTATAGTGTATAGCAGTATAGTGATAGTTTCGAAATCCTATATTTTGTTTTAAGTAGTCAGGTTTTTTTCTTAATATTGTCGTGAAATTGTATGCAGTTCAAAGATATAAATGTCTATGAAAGTCTAATTGCGAAAATGTCATGTAATTTAATGTTTTATTAATATGCTCTTGTATTGATTTTCATCATTATCATAACTACATTTTCTCAAACATGGTATCAAGTATGGAGTGGAAATCACTAAGGCAATATATATTATTTTGCAACAAGCTTTTTTAGTCTTAAAAAAACCAGTATTCATTATTTTTAATTTCACCGCTACTCTCTCAAGATAAAAATCTGGCTTAGGCGTTAAGTATTCAAAATCATCCCCAGTTATATAATGTCTATTTTCTCTGCTACAAATGTATTACCCTATAAATACAACATCAGATTTGAATGTTCGTAAATCCTCTTATAAATACTTAATTAATAGATAAATTATTCATCTAATTGCTTCAAGTGTTTTACACAAATGTCATGTCTCTTACGAGGCAGTCAGAGCCAATATTCATTGGGATTCAAATACCCATTAAATAAGAGTATAGATTTATAGAAGCTAGAATTAGAGAAGAAAAAGCAGTGGCTAGATTATATTAAAAAAAAAGAAGCTCGCTAACCATCTCTCGTTCCCGACCTAGAGTTAAAAAAAGCGTTGTCAATTTTATTTCGTCACCGCTCCTTGACCGACGAATGTGTTATGCCGGTCTTATATAACTCTTTTCCGCAAATGATTCACATTCACATCTGTACGCACTGGAACTTTCTTTGTTGACGAGCTTTCGGAAAATATTATGTTTTTTTAAGACTCTTGTAACTTTTAGGTTAATTTGATTAATCAAATTAACCTAAAAATGAAAAAAAAATGCCCTCATGTTTTAAATTATTGAAGAGTTCTCTCGTTGAAAGCAAATTCTGGGTGCATCAAAAGCTTTTTTAACATTGCCCATCCTACAGATGATGTGTCCCACTGCTGGGCAACCCAAAGTGTAAACCAATACTAGGATAGATTTATACAAAAACTTTTTGATGTTCGGTCCTTACAGTTAACGTGCCTCCCAGACACGGAATCATTTTACTTTTCGGATTATCATATAATTCAAGCCTGCAGTATCCTTTTTTATATAAAAGAGGGAGGCAAATGAGCAGGCGACTCACGTGATGTTAAGTGATCACCGCCCCCCATAGACACCTTCAATACCCGGGGGGTCACAGAAACGTTGCCGGCCTTTTAAAACTTAACCAGATTGAAAGCTTTTCACATTAAGATCGAGCCCATGACCCCTAGATGAAAAGGCACACATCTTTAGTAATTTGGAGATGGTCAATTAAGTGTAAATTTCGCTGTTTCTCATTAGGAATGTAATAATTAATTTTAAACATTATAATTAAAGCTCGATTCGGCATAATAGAGCCAAACACTGCCGGAGTTTTTTTTGGCGTTTCTTCTCAACATTGGTCGTTCCGAAATGTAAATAGTTTGTAGCTTGGTATGGAGTGTATATAGTGGAGTGAATAGTGGTATGGAGCCACTACTAGTAGTTGTATGTAGCCACTACTAGTAGTTGTATTGTGCCACTACTTGTAGTGGTGTGGAGCCAGCTACAGGCTTATATTTAGCCTGTAGCACGAATGGGCCGGCTCGTCCAGGGAAGTACCACACTCCCACAGAAGACCGACGCCTGAGTGGAGGCT
>JADGIL010001546.1:0-16007 GCA_020352625.1 Cactoblastis cactorum
TCCACTATCATTACTTTGGTCTTATTTAACGTAAATATGAATTAATTACCTTATGTTTCCAAGCCTAAGACCTGTTTTGACTTTAATTTTAATGAAATTTATTTATAAATATTCATTGTAATATGGATGATTGCATTCATTATGAATAAAAGTTGTACATAAATAGCCATCTGTAAGTTTATCAACAACTGGTGAATCAGTAAATTTCGCCGCATTCTCTCTCAGACGAAGCAAGTAAACTTTTACTTACAACACTCGGACGCAGCTTTTAATTACGCAACTCAAATATTTGTTCGTTACGGAGAAACTGCGCGGGCGCATGAATGAAGAACGCTGCTCGGTCTCGTTTTGTTTGTGCGTGTGAACACGTTTAACAACTATTATTATTGCACAGGAATATTATTGGAATTGTTTTGTGTTTTAGTCCTTTTATTTTTAAACTGAAGTTTTTATTGTTAAAAGCTGTTTTCTGGTTGTCCATTTCTCATGACATTTAAGAATAAATATTAATGTCTGACTTGTTAAAACTTCAGCAAAGTATGTTGCTAAGGTAAAATGGTTGCCCAGAGTCATAGAATTACTTGGTTCCAAGATCATGAGAAATGATTCACTGATGTTTTTAATTATATGACATTTTAAATTATTTTACCAGTCTCCACTAGCCAGTAGCAGCACAACAGCGGCCTACTGAACCGTTGCAACTAATCTAATAATCGAGACCAGTATCGATCCCTGCGTTCCATTAGATAGGCTTCACGCGCAGTTCTTGTGACGTTTGATATAAGAAATAACATTAAGCACTCTTCAAATGTGGGGTTTCATTTTCCAAGTAAATTGACGCAGTGATACTGTCGAATGTCTTGTTCCACAGTGGACGCCGTGTCATCTAGTGAAAGTTGTAAATTATTGTTGATTGAAACAGACACCAATCGTATCAATTTCAACTTGTATAGATCGCATAGAACTCATATAAGAAAATGTTGACCTCACTTTTGTAAATTAAAGTCAATTGCACGAAATTGATAGTGTGCTATATGAACAATGAATCATTGGAAATTGTTTGATATCATTAAAGTAAACTGTTATTCATCAAAAGCGTTCGACTTTTGCTTTATAGAATAAAGCTTAAAACAACGGAATATTTTTTTAAATGAAAATATTCAGATAAAAATGAATAAAGGTCTTATGAAAGAAAAAAAACGAAAGAGAAAAAGCGGAATAGGATATTTGCTCAATACTTAAAACAATCGTTTTATCAAACTATAATTTACCTGTGCACATTTCATAAATTCGCTATCAACATAAGTATGGAATCCATCGATTACTGCAGGCGTTCAACAGAACATGTATGCATTTTGCGTATGACCCCGCTTCCCATAATCTCAACCTAATACGGTTTACAGAGCAGCTCGTAAACAACGTATTATTTAACACTTAACTGGTTGCAATAGAGTAAACAATGGTGTGTAATGGAAGTCAGTTTTGTCTGAACATCGGTGGCGCAAGAGTCGTATTGTTTTAGATTATCTCTTTAATGGGGATGCCGTGTTTTTTGGAATTGCAAAATTCAATTGCCAAACAAACTGCCAAAATGAATAATGCGATTATAGTGTTGTAATTATTTGGTCGCGGGGAGAAAACAATTGCAATTGCAAATGAACATCAAGCCAAACCAGCATTTCTCGTTTTAAATTGAACAGGATGAAATGTTTCTAAGAGTACTTTACATTAAATCTAATCTGCTCAAGGTCAGTTCATAGTAGAACTGCAATTAATGTGAGTTGACAGAGACATTCGTATGAAGAGTTTTTTTATGACAGAGGGAGACAAACGAAAGTAATCACCGCCGCCCATAGCCACCTGCAACACCCGGGGATCACAGGAGCGTTGCCGGCTTTTAGAGTTCAGTAATGGAGCTCTTAAGATATCTATTTATTTATAAATCCTCCTGATATCTTATCAAACAGTTTGATAGAAGATATCAGGTAGGAATAAAGTGAAAATTATTCCGAACTTTTGCGTCTAGGGTAAAAAACATTCGATGCGTAAATATTGGAAGTGAATTAGGGCAATACGTTTTTTCCGTGTTAAGGTGAGCAATTGAAGGGTTCTGTCCGGGTCTCGCCGTGCCAGGCTCCGGACACCCTTCGTACAGTCACCAGCAGTAGCAGTTGGTCCACATGCGGCGCCATGTGATGGGAAAGGGAGCTAAAATTGTAAAAGCTTGCCGTGATGTGGTGTTGAAGGTCGAATATACAAACCAGTCGATATAATTTGGCCGACAACTTTGTTCCTCTGTGCTGATGACATTCTCGGACGTTTTGCTATGTACGAAATTGAAGACACTATCCTGTATTTTATTCTTAAAAGGATGTTGTGAAATTTAATGATTTAGTTCTTAGCACCAAAAATAAGTCACATAAGTCACCATAAATATTAATCTTAATATTATATTATTTATAATGACAAAACCATGTGTTTTTTGCATATTTAAAGAGTAAACTTCAGTAATTTTTATTGCGTAATGTTAAATTATGACCAGCAGGCTTGCCTTGCGATGATTAATTTCTTAAAATAGTTTGCACGTAAAATGTAGTTGAATCACTAGCCGTGAAATATCGAAAGCTCAAACTTCCTAAAATCTATACATATAATAAAACTGTAACTGGGCTATGTCTGTACATGGGAGATATTTGAGAAAAACATATACTTATATTAATAGGGGCTCTTTATAGTACTTATAGAAGTAAAAACATTAGTGTAAGGTGCATCAGAAACAAAGATCGCGTTGGAGCAAAAGTGGAATGCAGAGATACTTCGAAGTAGCAGCCTGCTCGTACGTTGCGCTTGCGCATGACTCATTGATGCGGCGCGCAAAACTCGCGGGCCCACCCTGACCCTATCGCGCCGGCCTGTGTACGCGCATACACCGACGCTCGCTATTTATTTATTCACGTCATTATTATCTATTCAATAATGTAAACAAATATATATCCGATTGTCTATTGAGTTTACATAATATTTCCAACTGTTTCACTGATTGTCTAATTGCCGTTACTAATTAACACAAATGTTAGGATCTCAGTGTAGACATATTTGGACAAAGTATGGTCAAGCCATTTGTGATAGCTGTTATCTTGGGATAACGGCTGACATTTTCCTTGAATGAATTTTTTACTTATTTATGCATGCAAGATTGTTAAATGACACGCATGGCTTTTTCTTATCATATTAGGCATGAGGCAATAAATATATATATTTTTTTTATTTATTATTTACAATACAATTTCCATTTCTATATTAATGCAAAGCCCTGCCTGCATAAGCAGTTTGACTGCAGGTGAGTCTCTTATAATTATTGCTTATTCTAATAGGTAATTATAATTATTTGTATATGTATTTGATTTAATAGATTGGTAAATAGTAACATTACATATTAAAAGTTTCATTCTATTAGTGAATGCAAAACCTGTAATCAGAGCTTGTGGAGTAATTACTGTTTATCTGGCCTTTATGCTAACAAAGCTATGGCCGTGAGAATTGATTTCTGTGTGATGCGAATGATAATGAAATAGATCAAACTGCAGCTTATCTAGATGAATCCTACAAATGATTTAAAGTTAGACCTTTACACGTGTGAAAACAGCATCAGATTTCATGCAGTAGTTCTGTTTAGTAAAAACTGAAAAAAAGTAAACAATTTGGCTTTTATTGATCCTATGAACATGCCTCATATTTTTCTCTTGTCTACTATGTACATAGTCAAATCACAGTTTTATTATGAGTATAGATTAAAAAAGATGGATGACTTGTGTTTCCCCCCGGGTGTTGCAATGTCTATGGGCGGGGGTGATCACTTAATATCACGTGACACGCCTGCTCGTTTAATTATAAAAATTAAATGAGCATTAAAAAATCTTGTATCTAGCTTAATCTAGACCCAGTCTTTCCCAAAGTGTGCGATAACGCCCACTTGTGGGCGCTGCAGGCTTAAAGAGACCCAGAAAAAAATAGGGGCGTTGTGTAGGATAGTGGTTTTTAAGTAGGTTAAAAATAGGGGCGCAAAAATATAATTTATTCGCAAAGTGAGCAGTACACAATATAATTTTGGGAACACTGATTTTGACCAAGTGAGTGGCTTCCATAGAGAATCCAGGTGGTGAATTTGTACCAAATCCGCTTATCTCAGATGCACCTGTTAATGTTTATGTCACGTATACATACAAAGTGTGGCTGGCGACGTGACTGCACTCCGGTGTCAGATTACTGCAAACAATCTATTTTATCGCCGACTGCTACTAAATAATTTTTATAATAGCAGGTGAAAATATTAAATTGTGATAGTTTTCTCTATGGTATTAATACCCAGATTGAAAACCTTCGCTTGCGTGAAAACATTTTTTCATGCATACCTTCACCACTTTCAGCTAATCTGCGGTCGGTTTAAAAAAAATGACCTTATGATGTTACTCTAGAAGGCTCCATGTACATATATCAATTCTAAATTATATCAAAATCAGGTTAGTAGTTTAATACGTTCTCTTTGTAATGTTTTAGTATAGATACCTAATATGACAAGACGAACTATTTGGAAAAGTCACAGTGTCTACACAGCAATATTCAACTAAATTATTAAATTACAGAAATAATGGCCGCTTATTTTGACGAAACAATACTACGGATTTTAATTTACGTTTCACCTGTATAAGAAAAAGAAAGCTAGTAATGAAATGTTTAACGAAATAAAATACCATAGAGATATTTAATAACCAAGATTAGAGAGTGCATCAAAGTGATGGTACAATTTTGTTGTGTGAATTTAGTTACACTGGATTTTGTTTAGGATTTGATGGCCATTTCGTTGGTCAGTCAACTGATGGGTAATTTAAACAATACGGACCTCTATACAGTGGTAATAGGGGCGAACTTGCAATAAAAATTTTGGTAGTCTTGCTACCATACTAAATATTCTAAATATCGCTTCACCACCGTCGCCGGATTTGTCTACCTTCTCGTTGATAGGGTTACCGTGTCAATTAATCATTTATAATTGAACTGCGTATCATATCACCGTTACGGTTTTGTCAGAATATACGGAAGAACAAGTGAAAGCAAGAATATTTTCATGTAGATTTTTAAAGTTTATTCTCATAATAAATATAAATTTCACTTCAAATGTGATGAACAGCTTACTAAAAATAATAACACCCACAAATTAAATTATAAGTACTAGTCGCGATATATAACTTAGTTTCCTATATTTAATAACAAATACATATACAGATAAATGTCAAAGACCCAAGTCAATAAGAAAAACATAATTTTTAACAAACTAAAATTTGTAGTTACAGAAAAACAAAGTTGTGTTCATTTCAAATGTAATTGTTTCTAGAAGACCAAGTTTATATGTATGGCTTAACTGATTTATAAGAATCAGAAGACACTAAAAATGTCTAGTTGAGAAAAATTTTAGGGAAATTACGTGTATATAATAATTTGTAGTGAAGCCGCAATCATTTTGTAAGGCTGTTAAGTAAGATGTTTACTACAAAAAGCGAAAATAAGGACCTCAGTATTCGAATTAAAGCGTTTTACTGACCAAATCCTAGAGAGCATTTCATTCTAATAATGGGCAGACTATAAGTATTGTACTGAAAAAGAGAACTGTGGAAAAGCAAACGTCTGCGACGTCAAATAAAATAGCTGCATTATATGCCCTTTGATAACAATGATCTAAAAAACTCGTCTCCACAAAGGAGTCTCGAAGCCGGTTTTTAAACATCCGAGATAAGGACGGTGTAGTCAACTGCTGTTTGAACGCTTGTTAGGGTGGACACGATCTTTAAGTCATCTACAATTATTATATCGGCATCTGAATGTATTATGATCAAAATCATCAAAAGATCATTACTTTTTTTGCTGTGATTCATGTAAATTTTCACATTATTTATATAAAAATCATCAAAAGAAATTGTGTACTGTCATCTTGTTATCATAGTCGAGATCGGAAATTAAAATTATATTTTAAAACTAGCCAATGCCTGCGACTTCCTCCGCGTAAATTATTGCTCGGTTACAATAAATTATATTCTTCGGGAACCGTACATTTTTTCAGGATAAAAAGTAGCCTATCTTTTATTCTAGGTCATAGTCCATCGCTGTGCCAACTTTCTTCCAGATCCTTGCGGTTGTTTTTGTGTGATGCGCGTACAAACATACAAACAGATGGACAGACAAAATTTTTAAAAACAATAGTTTTGGCTTCTATAGGTCCTATAAAGTGCCCCTATATATTTCTTTCTTCAATATCCCCCATGTACAGACATAGCTTAGTTACAATTTTATTATATGTATAGATGTCAGTAATTTTGTTTGGCTGTGATGAAATAGTGCAGAAGTTTGGCCAAAACACTTAAAACTACCTAAATCATTGTGAATTTAGCATTATTACCGTTGATGTATGGATAACTTCACATGCAATTTCGCATTATATTGTGGTACAGATAGTGCATAGTGTGAATCACTGATCAGCGCAGACGCCGCGAAAGCAAGTAACAAAGAGTCGTACGTCAATTAGAATTGCGTGACAGAGTCTAACAGTTACATAACTCGTATGATGCATGGGAGCCGCTGTGAGGGGCCAAGTTCCCAAGCGGAGACTGTCTTCAACCGGATCGCACCATCGAGAATCGAGTTTCACGATTCTAGTAACTCGAGTTGGGCGTTCGTAGGGTTACCAGCATTATATTTTTGTTGCCTTCTCCTCATGCACCATTGATATATATAAAAGTACATACTCGTTGATTTCGTTTCCTGTATTTAAAGAACTTGATAAACATCTAAAAATAAATAACATTTACCATTTAATATTCAATTGTTTAGATGAAAATTTGAGATGAAGTGGTAATTTTTTTTAATTTTTACAGTAAAATCGATAAATATAATTTATAAAGAAAATGGATCTAAAAAAACAGATAAACAAAATGACGGCGATAAAAATCGACAAAATAGAAAAAGAAAGCAAGTCATCTGAAAAAATGATGATGACCCTAAGCACTTGAGCAGGAATACTTGAGCAGCAAGCATGCGATTATGAATGTCGCATCCGTCATCGTAGACAGTGCACGCCAATTTACCACCGTACCGTTAGAAAAATCTCGATACACGGCTTACCCGGAATTATACACACCCTACTTCTTAGCGTGTCGACTCAGGTGAATCATATTTGTGAAGACCACTGGTAGGGCAATATTTTTCGTGTCCCCTCTCTTTTTTGCCCTCGGAGAGTTGTTGCAAAGTCTTCAATAAGAATATAGAATATATTTACCTATTGTCAATCATTTCTAGCGAGTGCTGGCAATCGATGAACCTTTATAATAAGAGTGTTTCAGGAAAAGATACCACTCTACTTAGTGTCAGTGTCATCCTGTGTTATGGCTAGAAGAAAGCATTAAAAATAATACAATCATCTGTCAGTATAACCCTGTAAGAAAACGATGATCGTGCAACACTTGGTTTTGAAAATGATAATTCAAAAATAGTTAATTCACATGTGGTGCTATGCGGCTATTTGCTATACTAGGGTCAGTTTCTCCGGTTACGAATATACGGTTATAGATAGTTCTGCGCGAGATATATTACGTGTAGGTACGTAATATATCTCGCAATATACTATATACATATATTTTTTTCTTCATATCACAAAAGAGACAGCCTATCTGTCAGATAACTATCTAACTGTTTAAACCTTGACCTTTATCAGGTAAATGTACAAAATCAATTTTAGTGATTTCCAGAACAGTCTGCTTCTTATAAGCAAATAACTATATTTATCATTAAAACTGTCTATGCCTCCTACCACCACTTTGTTCCACCTAATGATTATTGCTGTCATGCAATATGGCCCTTTAGGTCAGGGCCAGTATCAATTTTTTTTTAATGTGCCAATTAAGAGTAAATGAAAATTCGGAACTAGATGAAAAGATAGATTAAGGAATGTAATGTAGAAGTTCCAAACCAAAAAAAAAATTTGGTTATGTATTTTTTTCAAAATACCAAATAATTAGTTTTTCTTTCTTTATTTCCAGTGTCTAATAAAAGTTTTATTGAAACTTTACAGTCATAATATTTTTGTAGTTATAATTGGTGATGTTTTGCATAGTTAGTTGAATATTTGCTGTAAATATACAAAAAATATCCGTAATGCTTTAGTACCACTACAAAACGGCGGCGATCGTCTATAAATATGTATTTATCCTTAAATATTCCAAGTTTTGTTTTGGAATGATGAAAATGTTATGAAGTCACCGTGTTATTCATAGCTCACTCTCGAAATGAACGAGATTTTTGACACTCGAACATATTGTTTTTAAGTCCAAGGTCTTGGACACGTCACATTATTTTTATTTTAAAAAAGATTGCGTATCAAAATATTTCAACCCTTTTGAAAACATTTTCAAGTGTTATCGTTCATGTCGTGGTCGCATATCACACGTCGCGGCGGTGAAGTGGCCAGAACCCCTTCTTATTGAGGGGTCGGATTGGTATGTTCACCGCGGCGTGCAATAGTGGCACTTGTTCCGCCCCTATGCACTTGCGGGGTCGCAGTTTTTGCACCATTACATTATTTTAACGAAGCGTTCCCACGCTTGCCGAATTAGCTTATTTACACTCTCCGGCTGCCGGGCAGACGGCGCGGTGCCGTTTAGTCTGATTTGTATACGAGGGAGATTATTGTATATAAATTTTTATGATCTTTGGATATGCCTTATAGTGTTGTAATGGATTATGTTAGGTACCATTAATTATCGATATCTGATCAATCTGAATTATCATCTTTATAACAATCAAATTTAATTCCTAAATTTTAAAAAGGATATATCATTATCAACCGTCTAGGTGTAAAGTCCAGTGAATAAGAAGGGAATGTTTAATAATTAATGATATTGTATGACAATTTTGGCTTCTAAATTGAAGCCAAAATTGTCAAAAATATGGCGAAAACTTTACCACAACTAACTAGAATAAACCACAAGTAAGTGTTGTTACATGTTCTGGCAATATACCGTGTATCCGGCTGCCGGCTTGTGTGTGAATTTGCTTTACCTGTTCAATGGAAACTAGAGTGTTTAATGTTTAATGTGTAGCTCGGCGTAGGTGTTTGTTCTGATGGCGCATTGTTTACAACGCGATGTGTCGTGTACCTGCATTGGAACACCAGGAAATCGTTAACATTGCTCATAATATAAAGGAAAATGATAACAGACCAATTAATGAGGTTTATTAATTGATTTGTGGTTTTCGAATCAAACATACAAATAAATAAATCATATGTATGTTTGATTAAATAAATCATATGTATGTTTGATTATATTGTTTGACGACCTCCGTGGTGTAACGGTATGTACTTCACCGATACTCAGGAGGTCCCGGGTTCGATCCCCGGTCCGGTCATGATGGAAAATGATCTTTTTCTGATTGGCCTGGGTCTTGGATGTTTATATAGTATCGTTGAGTTAGTACCCATAGTACAAGTTTCGAACTTAGTTTGGGGCTAACTCAATTTGTGTGATTTGTCCCTATATATATATTTATTTATTAAAAACCACCCACAAAATGAATGACTTACTAATGTTAAAACTAGAATATTAGCGTCTTTTTTTATGAAAGAGGCAGGCAAACGAGCAGGCGGGTCACGTGATGTTAAGTGATCACCGCCGCCATAGACACCTGCAACACCCGGGGGGTCACAGAAGCGTGGCCGGCCTTTAAGGGATTCATAATGTCTGTAACAAAATAACTATATGTAATCTCTACAATTTTCGTACAAATACAAGTTTGCAATTTTCGCTTCGTTTTGCCGTGAAAGACGGACAGACAAACATACACATTTATGTTATTAGTAATATTAGTATGGATTGTGGCTGCATAATACCAGTTTTTTCTTTTCACAAGTTTATTTTAAAATTTTAATCTGTTTTTCTGTGTCTGTCACTACTAAGTAGATTCATTTTTAACACTGCAATTATTTTTATTTGTTACATAATTTTGACTATAATTATATAAATGTTGATTATACTAAAATTGAATTAATCTGATCTTAAAAACAAAAATAAATCTTTATATGCTTTTGGTTTATTGTTTTTCAAAGCAAGAAAATTAAAAATTAACCGTATTTCTTCAACTTCAAAATTGCCCTTCTCCAACCCAATTAATTAACGAATACTATCATACTATTGTTCTGAATGTGTGTATACATATGTCTAGTTGTCTAGTACGCTGACCAGAATACGAGACAGGCACAGGAAGAGGCAAGGTCGGCGCCCAACCGTGAAGTTCCGACGATGCTATTGACATCTCCTTGCTTTTGTTTCTATTTCGACACATACCATGTTAGTACAACGATAAACGATTATTAGATTTGCCAATTATTCCCAGGATTCAGTATGATAAAGTGGAATCATACCGAGGTGAAAGTGGAATCGTTGTACCAAGGAAACTGATTTTCCTTATATGAATGATCTGAACGAGTTAAGAGTTCGAGAATTTAAGAAGCTGATTGCCAACGTTCATTAATGGCACGTAATGAAGAAGAAGAATCGTTTTACACTCAACAGCCCGTGAATCTTTATAATTTAATTTCTATTAACACAGTATAGAGGTCTGTGTGTGTGTTAACTTGCTCCCTCTTTGCTAAATATTCATATTGGCCGAAATCCTACAGGAAGTGAAACGATTTCAAGATTGTGTAATGTGCAACGCAATGTTACTTATATTTGTTATTGTTTTTTAAATCTTCGTTTCGGTTGTTTGAAGTTTTCATACATTGAAAGCTTTAGTTGTAGGACACGATTTAACATCAAGATAAGTAGAAAAGGAACCGTATTCGGGGCTGGTGTCCATCGTCTCATAAATAACGCTTGTGTCTTACTGTGACGATTTTTGAGAGCGTGTTGTTACTTTATATGTATTCATCGTTCGTTGCTATTACATTGAATTATTTACAATTTTCAGTTTCATGCGTGGTTCTCCAAGTTTGGCTGCGTTTTGGATGTTTGTATACCGAAAATGATTGTGAAGATTGATTTGTACGCAATGCAAACGTTGAGCAGCTGCACGTAATGTAACTAATAGCTTATTACGGATTTAGTACAGTAACCGATGCGTGTTTATTTTTACGAGTCGCCGATCCGTGAGGAATAGTTCCTCGTTCCATGCGCAAGAGCAGCGATCGCTCATTCGTCTTAGGTTCACATCGGTGTAGTTTTCTCTACCGGTTAAATTGCAGGTGGCAGGTACTCTCCTAAATGTTATGAAAATTCAGACGTGTTCATTTTATATTTTGTCATAGTAAATAAGATTGTATATGTGTAACAGTGAAGGTCTAGTATAGTATATTTCTATTACTTTCAAATACAATAATAGTTCAAGAGAATTTCGCGGATTCAAAAATTTAAAAAATTTATCGGTGCAAGTATGATTTGACAAGCTCGCTCGCTCGTTTGCCTCCCTCTGTCATAAAGAAAGGTAAATCACCAGTGTAAATGAATCTCTTTGGAATCGACTAGTGTGACCCCTGCGTCGGGTACAAACAGCGGAAGCGAGCGGAGCCATAACAGCCCGGCTTCCGACATGCCAGAATAACAAACTCAGATGAAAATTAAATTGGTGCACATTTCTCAGCTAAACAAAACTTATACTGTGTTTGACCAGCCTTTCTATATTCATTGGAACTTACAGAACTTTTCTTAGTGGTATGAGCCTGCTGTATGCTTTTTTAGCCTGCAGCATGAATGGGACGGCTCGTGCGGGAAAGTACCACACTCCCACAGAAGACCGACGCCTGAATAGCGCCTATCAGCCGCCATGCTCCGTCCGGTGAGTGGGAGAGCCGGAGGCCCAACTTTTCCGCGGGTGTTGCAGTTGTCTATGTGCGGCGGTGATCACTTAACATCTCGTGACCCGCCTGCGCGTTGCCATCCTTTTACATAAAAAAAGAACTATTCAAACTAACAAAATTCATTGAAAATTGCTGAAGTAACGAGAGTCATGCTGGGTGAAATGCCATTCTACTGGCTGTTAATAAATTATCGACGAATAAAGGCAAAAAAATATCCTCATATAAATCGCCCAAAAGGTATAAGCCAGTTCCAAATGAGAAAACTAAATTCCGAAATAATGACATTAACTGTTGGATAAAATGGCGGCAGTAAAACCGACGCAATAGTATAATGTGAGATGTGCTATCCACCAGTATTGTATTGTATATATTGTTTTTATAGGCCGGCAACGCTTCTGTAACCCCGTGGGTGTTGCAGTTGTCTATGGGCGGCGGAGATCACTTAACCCGCCTGGTCGTTTGGCTCCCTCTGCCAAAAAAAAAGATATACCCTGCGTTTGATTCTCGATTCCCTATTTATTGATTGATGATGAAAACATAGTCTAATATCAAATTAATGGATCCAGGTCGCTAAACACAAAATGAAATGTGATCAATCATATTTTCGACATTGATTTGTTCCTGCTGCGTGTTGGTACAATAAAAATTGATCAGTTGTCGTGAAACTTGATACATTCGCATGCTTGAACGAATATTGGAATATGAATGGAATGAATCCGTGAGAGGACTTTCGTTTTAATCTATTGATGGTTGGTTATTTTATTATACCAAACTTTAATGGTACACTATTTATTTTATTAAGTATATTTTTAGCTCTTTTTACATTTTCTTTACAATTAAATCTAGTAAATGGTCTGTGGTATTGAATAATATAGATAATGATATTTGAATAATGAGTATTGATATGATATTGTCAATATTTTCGAGAAGAAACATCTAATCTACAGCCTAAATCTTACTAAAAATCTGGAGCAGGAATTTGATCGTTAAGATATGTTAAACACTATTCTTGATGAACTACAAATCTTGATATATCTATCTTCAAGAAACTTTATAATCTTGACGTCATTATATTTAATTTAAAAAATAGCTTAACATCATTGAATATAAAGATTAAACAGAGTTTTCTGGCATTTTCTAGAGTAATTAATACAATTTTAATATAGGTAGATATTTAAATTTTGTCTGTTTTCACGTTTAGACATCTGTCTAGCTTTGTACATAACTAGTTCTAAAATCCATCATGAAAATTATTAAAATTTCGCTGAAAATCAGCGTAGGTGGGCGTTGCTGGCATACATCATGCGCTGGCGCAGTTCACCTACACACGCGCAGTATTTATAACGTAAACATATGGCCCGCCCGGTATCGGCGCGTCCCACCGACGTTCCCAGATCCTCATCAGCGGTAAACATTGGGAACTTTACGGCCAATCAATCGGTTCAAAAGTTTAACCTTCCAATGCTGTAACAGTTATATTTAGGCACACTTACGGTGAGCCTGATGCCTGGGCTGGAGCATAGTCCTTGTCTTTAAATATTTAATGCTGTTGAGTATAGAATGTCGCCTTACATCGTGGTTTTGCGTTTGTTTGTGTTGATTGATGATAATTTGAATTATACAAAGAATTACTTGTCAAGTTTGTGGTCTGATTGAAATTGTAGTTTTGATAAGTATTTAAGAGTTTAGAGTATTTTACTATCCGTTAAAAGTCTTCATTAAATCTATATAACAATACTTGGTCCAACATTTCAACTCACAGGCTATAAGAAACGTTCAGATGACTTAAGCGTGAAAAGATTCCTCAAGTTAAAAATCTAAAAGAGAAAAACAGTGGTCTAGATTAGTACAGTGTTGTTGTAACAACCGTGCCCTCAAATGTCTGAATCTGATACACGTAGCCGCGTGACCTAAATTCTTGATTACCATCAACTAGCGTTTCCATGACCACGGTATTTGATTCAACAGTTTCACCGTACTTAGTCGCCGAAGAAAAAATAAGAGAGGCATAAATAGAATACCTGAACATAGAGTTCCTTATGCTACCTAATCATGAAACTTATCAGTAGAATGCATCTCTTAACTCGCATTAAAATTTAATGCGTCTGCATTCAAAAATTAGTTTGAAGTCGGTGATAAAATCTTGGAACACTTTGACCAAATTAAACAAATTTCATATTTATTTTTGATATTGATCAGCTTCTTGACATTTAACCGAAAATAACCAGACAGATCGGCAGTATATAACAAATAGTCCGAAGCACAAAGTCTAGACTACTATTAGATTACGCGATGGTTTCTATTGACAGCTAAAAAAATCTAACGCTAAGATTTGGGCACGGATCCCCAAAAATCAGTAAATGATTCGCTTCAGCGGCATTTCGTAAATCGTGGGGACATCGGCAGTCGGATTACTTCAGCGGAACTGCCGAAAGAAAATGACAGGCATCGGAACTCTGCTATTAGTGAGTCGCGAGTTTCCACCACCCCTCATTATACTCCCACATTGTGTGATGGTACCGCTTGTATCGATTGTAGGATATTACCACTTGATTGTCCTTAAATAGATGGATTGATCGATTGTAGAATACACAGTACAATTTGGTAATGTTAGGTTAGTGTCTACTGGTGATGGTCGAATCGAGCTGATTGTTTTAGAGTTTTTTGTTTTATTAACTATCTCGAACATTTTGCTTGGTTTTAGTAGTAGTAGTCTATTTTTAATTGTGGTCTAATACTTCATTGTTATTACTATAACGTATAAGGTGTGTTTATAAATAATCTAATTGGACTGATTAGGTATTTATTTGGACGTTATCTTTTATCATTATCATTGAATTCAGGTGCGGCGATAAAACGCTTTAAATGTCACTCAATATATCGAATTTATTTTTTTATTTTGCGATGTTGAGTAGATTTCTAGATTAGTTTTTAGTTACTCTTGTAAATTCTAAAAATCTTAATTTATTATTTTCAAAAGAAATACTTTTTTCTAATTTGGCATAATTTTAAAAGTTAAAACATTCTTTATCTTTTAAAGATATAACAATCCTATATTCCAGGACCTAAAAAGGTAGATAAACAGTTGTTTTATCTCACTGCTGAAATACTTCTCAACGCCAAGTACAAAAGTCGTAAGCCAATAATTCAAAGTTTCTCCATTAAGCAAATTGTCTAATGCAACTAAATGAAAATAAATCCACGAATGTCTAGCTAGTTCTTACAAGTGGCACAGAAAACAATGTTCAAGCTTGCCACTTGCAAGTCCACTTGACGAAAGTGGCAATAACTAACACGACCAATTGACATTCCGGAGACGAACTGCATTTTTACGAGCCAACTTTCCACTGCGGTCTGCGAGGCCTTTCTACAGGTTTTATTGGTTTTAGTTTAGTTTGAGTGCAAAAGAAGAAAATTATATTTTGTTTTTAAAACAGAACCAATTCAAAGACATAAGAACCAATTCAATTCATTTTTTTTAATTCAGTTCCTTTATTTTGCTTCAAATGTGGTACACATATACAGATGTTAATAAGATGGCGGTTTCACACATTTGACCAGACCCTGGCATGCAAAATATTTAAAAAAAAAACTATATTTANNGAAATAATAATTATGTCAATTAGAATGAATTATGCCAATAAAAAAAGTTCTTCAGGAAATTAAAGAGGTTTTTGTATGTTTTTTTAATCGATATTTCAAATGTTAACAACTTAGTTACTTATATCTATATTTTCTATATTTATAACATTTAATGTAAATATGTATGATGTAGTTCAGAAGATAAACTTTAAAACGTTTCAGTTTGTGCATAACAAATTTAAACCGATGGTGATTCTAGATATACCATTAATTTGCAATGTTTAACCTGCACTTTCATACGTAACAGATAACAGTATAGATCTTTGGGAGATTTCTCACGAACCGCACGATAATGGCGCGATTGAGTCATCACTCATCGCTCCGTCAGCATTGTTCGTCAGCTCTAAATTGAGAGCCTCTTTTGATTTGAGTGAACTTTCGGCTCTAATAGACCGAGCGAATGGGAAAAGCAAAAGCGTATTTGTTCCAGTCTGTATAATTTAGGGGTTCTCAAACTTATTTTGTG
>JADGIL010001551.1:0-11048 GCA_020352625.1 Cactoblastis cactorum
ATCAGAAAAATATCATTTTCAATCGAGGATCGAACCCGAGGTCCATGTAGCGGACAACCATGTTAACCATTACGCGACCGCGGCTGTTGTCAAATCCCGAAATGCCTTCGAGACGGAACAGCTAGTTATAGATCGCAAATAGCAGAAGCGACCGTGCTGAGCCGAGTTCACAAACTTTTTAAACGACTACTTAACACTTAAACATTTGATTTAATATTTTTTCGTGTTTACCACACGTTAACCACGATTATGATCGTCTGTATAAACAATCGTTAAGATTTAATCGTCCGTTTAGTAAATCACCTGATTAGATCAAGTCGGTGAACTTAGGCCTAATGGAAGCAAGTTGCTCAAGTGGGAGCGCGTGCCTGCGCCTGCGCCCGCGCCGCATGCCTCAGATTCCTCCAAGAGGGTTTATCGGTGGCCGCCGGCCGGGCCGAGTGCGTACGCATAAGAATTCGACTGTTTGGGTGTACTTAGGTCGACGACCGCGTAGCGCCGCGTGCCCTTTCAGCGATTTTTCTAATACACTTCGAAAACTCAATGTTCTCTTCTGAATCTTGCAGGACTATTAAAAGCAATTAATAACTTAATAGATTTAAAAAGTAGTGAAAATACTCATTTATAATAAAATGCTTTTTTTTACTTTAGACTTGTCATGATTCTGATAAATATCTGTTTACGCTGTTTATAGTCTTAAGAACTTATACTAGTATTCTAGTTAAAATGCGTATGGTTTAGCACTTAAATCTTTATCTAAACAATGATATCAATTACATTATTGATATAAGCCCTAGTGTTCTAAGGTGTATCAGTAGATGTACCCAAGTATACCTTATTTAATTGAGCTTAAGGACATAAGGTTTCGACTTTTTTTTAGATCTATATATTATTTAAGTCTTTAAAAATTGTAATACATTATTTCGTTATCAAAAATTACCGTAGCGCATGCTATTTAAGGAATAGATTTTTTTTCTTGGGTTACATTATTTCAATTTCGTATGGATTCTTAGTTATCTTTTTTAAATATAATATTGTCTGTGTTACTCAACGATGATGAGGCATTTTATTAGAGAAGTTCAAGGTAACAAAATTTTATTCATTCTTCTTAAGAATTTAGTATGTATAAATATTTCGAAAAGTATTTTTATTGTTATGATTAATTTCTCGTACTATATCTCTATGTTGACTGGTAACCGTGGTAACCATGGCTCCGTCACTGCGTGACTGCCGTCTCATTTCGAGTATCGGTGACATACGAATCCATACCGCCATCAGCCTGACTGATTCACTTTTGATTCTTACTAAGCAAGCAATGAATTCATTTAATACAATATGAAGACAAGGCTATATCTAGTCTATTTTGCGTCGGATGTGTTCGCACAATCCAAGCCGCTATAACATAATATACTATATATTCTAATGAGTGAGTAACACAACTTGATTAATTGGATTAAAAAAATCATAAAAAATTGTAATATTTGTTATATTTAAAGAAACTTTTAAATAACGTCTAGACACTTTAATTTCATAAGTTGCTATAGATAGATATTATGCCATGTTACCAAAAAATATTGTAAAATAATAGTCCTAAACACATATAATTTACCTAAATATAGCATTTTATAATATAGAAAATCTTAATGAGTAGGTACAAACAGCACCTACTCACATATTTCAATGGCACACACGAGTATCCTGTTACAGTTCTAGATTAGACAGTTCTCAGAAAATCGATAAACTTTTGTAACGTATTGAAATTCAAACACGTCCTAACATTATACCATTTTCGTTGTAAAGGCTTACTTTACAATAACATTACCTACCTACTGATATACATATGTATGTAAGTAGGAATGAGTGTGACTTCGATAAAATGTGTTTTAAGACTTCTGAATTGCTACGAGTAAGACTTAGCGTAGCTGATATAAATAAAAAAAGTGATGACAGTCATAATCACAGAATGACCATATATTTAGGTCGGAAATTTTAATATATGTAAATGTCATTCGTTATCTAAGAAAATGAAATGATCAAAGAATTAGGACACTGTACTTTATCAAATACGTATAACATGTATTTGAGTAAGTTCCTGCTTATTGACAACAGTCTTATTTTGCAAAATTCTTGTGGCGTGTCATTGCGGAAATTCAATACAGACATATACAGATTTAGTACCACGTCCATCTCCCATACGGGGTAGATAGAGCTATGATTCGTGAGACTCAAAGGCCATGCTTAGCTGAATTGTTGAGATCGATGGAAGTTTGACAGATTGCTAATACATTGCCTATGAGAACAATATTTTGTCTTAAAGCAGCTCACACATTCCACTTTTTTTTTCGCTCAAAAACCAATATGTAATTTGAAAAGATTAATTTTAGTTTATTATGCATATTTCGAGAGACAGGATTACAAAAAGGATTTTAAATAAAAACACAGTTTGATTTGCATTTCATTATATTAAATTATAAACGAAATAGATATTCAAACATAAAATTAAAACGTAACAATAGATTTAATTGTGCTTTGGAAAAATAACTGGACAATGTTCCAAAAATATCCAGAAATTATTGGAATTAAAAAATCAAAATAAGTTCAACCCTTGATTTGTCGTTTACAAAACGAAATAATGTAAATTGCAGAAAACAATTTACCATATAATATAATCGATTTATCTCTATTAATGCGACAAAGGACACGTCATAAACACAAAAAAGAGTTTAGTCAAATGCATACACAAACATGTAACCCATTAGAAAAATTGGAAACAAATTGTAATAATAAAACATGGAAATATAAATAAAATCAAGGAACATGACGTTATTTTATTAATTAAGGGCTACTATACAACTCATTGTTTTAATAGCGAAATAATATTTTTTAAATCAAATATCATAATACAAATGTATGTAAATACTAATTTAACCCTAATGAATGCACTTGGTTTGTAAAACATAATTTAGCACTTACAATTTACAATATCTTAAATATATTACACTCTAATTAAGTAATAACGATTTATAAAAATTTCTAAGTACAAAATACACTATAGATACAACTGAGAGATAGTACCAAATGTAGATTTTTTACGATTGATGGAACTCACAAAAATACCTTACAACAATAATTATTACATTATTAATTGAAGTAACATTTTTATTAATAATAAATTAATTCATAATTAATAGGAAATGAATTTAAATTTAAAAAATATATGTAATACAGTTTTTGAAAATTAAAATTTGATATGATACGATTGTCGGACATGATTTTTCTAGTTTCCGATTAAATATATATTTAACACTGTACAATTGTATATATTTACAATGAAATCCATCAGGACACTAACGTTTACCAATAGCCTCGAATTCTAACGGTTGAGTAATGGCAACTTGTATTAAACATGTAGTTGAAATGTGTTAGACAGTAAAATTTGAAAAGCATACAATTTTATATCGATGATTTTTATTGACTTAATTGCAGCAACTTGGTGAATATTTTTATTGAATTCATTAAAATTTTACTTACTCGATAAAATACTGCATGTTTTTTAAAATTCTTAGCACTTTCCCATAGACAAAATCATAAAATATCTTGGCTTATCTTCCTAAGAAATTTTTCATCTATGTCATAGATTCTAGGAATCGATTTTTATTTATGATTGTACTTTATACTGACATTTAATAAAGTTTTATATCATAAAGTTTTTTATAACATAGTTTATTTGGTTTTAGCTGCGTGGCTGGTTCATTTGTAAAAGGTAACTGATATTGTCATATATACTGAAAGTAATTTCTTTTACGTTTTACGAATAACACAATCTGATTCTTAAAATATAACTTCCAATATAAATACTAAATCAATAGTAGCTACAATATGTCAGATGTCTATTTAATAGGTGTTGAACTGTTAAAACATAATAGTAGTAAAAATATGTTTTGTCCCGTTCTTTCAATATCAAATACTGATAAAATATATAGGGACAAAAAGCATTTTAAATAAAATAGATGTTGAGTATGTAATTTTTATAAAGCCTGGTAATAATGTAGATAACATTAGCTACGTCATAGATCGCATGCGTGTACTAAGCTAGAAGCTACGAATTCTTGTTGTGCAGATTCCCACTAAGATATTTAGGATTATTTCATGTAAAGCATTTATTTACATAGCTTTTGATATTTTGGGGCTATAAATATGAGATCCCCTAAAGTGTACGGTGCATACCGTTTACAGTTAATTCTCTTTAAATGTCAATATTATGTCAAGCAATGTATAAAAAATTACGTATTGTATTGTTAAAAATTTGAGTGTATTTAATCTGTGTCATATCTCATGTAAAGTCGGTGCTGGTATTATTCGACTGTCAAATCATTAAGTACATTTAAAAATCATCACCAAAAATCATCATAATATTCCAGTCATATGTAGTAAAGAAATAACTGACGCGAGTTCAGTAATTAGGTATGTCTGGCAATTTAAGTACAATTGGTCAAAAATTAATTGAAACTATTACCATTACTAAATTAAATTATAAAAAACCGACATTTAGTGAGAATTAACCTTACATAAAACTGAATACCTACCAGTTTTACCAAACAACGCCAAACTTATCACTGAAATAAATGTATAACATCACAATATTCGTTAAAGGATTTTCTTATTCATAAAAAAACTATTATCTTGTGACATCCAGCTAAATTGAGAAGTATATTATTTAATAGACGGATTATAAAAACTTGGTAATTTTAAATTTGGAAGAGTATATAATATTGCTTTTTTATGAATAAGACGGTAAGTCTTTTAAGAAAAACTTTTAGTAAACCGGCGGCGGCGAGGGGTCGTGAGGAAAGTGTGAAGGTCGCGAATATTAGCCCAGTCCCACATCCAAACACATCATCACCACGAACCCGATGATGCAGCCCCAGGTTGCCAACTTTCCGTTACCTCTGGACAAGCAAACAAAAATATTGTACTAATCCTATATATGTATAATATTATAAATGCGAAAGTTTGTGAGGATGTATGTATAGATGGAGGGATGGATGTATGTTTGTTACTCTTTCACGAAAAATGTATCTTGATCTTGGGATTTGGATAAAACTCTACAGTTATATATGTATGTTAGGTATACATCTGAATAATATATAGGGTACAATTTGTAATGATTTTATGTAATTTTGGTCGTAATATAACAATACATTGAAATGAAACAAATTTAACGGATTTTATCGCGGTTTAATCACTACACACAAATAAATATCCTCTTTTAAGTTCTCTATGTGTAACTATTTATTGAGCTCCGACGTTTCGGATATAATAATGTCTAATATTCGCGTAAACTTAAGAAATAATTATAACAATACATATCAATGAAGTCAGGAAATCTCTGCCCTCTGAGAGCCATCTTGGCGAAATACGCTGCCAAAACTATTATTGGAGTTACACAAAGGTAATGTACCTAAGGATTGTTTATTAAATCTTGAATAGTTCTAAGTGGCAGAACAAATTCTACGCGAGCAAAGCCGCGGCCAAAATTTAGTGTATAATGAAGCAAAACAGTTTTTCGTATGTGAACTAATGGCTAATATCTGAAACTTCCTGTTCGATGTGAAATAACTTTTAACTTTGATTTGACGACGCCACTAATATTATAAGGTCCTGGTTGCCTTAGATTGCATGTAATGCAAGTGATTACAACTTTAGATTCTGTTAGAAGTTAGATAATATATGTATATGTTTAACTAATAAAAAATTGACGAAGGAGTCCATACCATACATATAAAAATCTACAAAATGACCTTATTTGTTTGTTTTTTTATGAAATAGGGAGGCAAACGAGCAGGCGAGTCACGTGATTGTTAAGCGATCACCGCCACCCATAGACACCTGCAACACTCGGGGGGGTCCACAGAAGCGTTGCCAGCCTTTGAGGGATTAATCCGCCCTTTTCTTGATTTTTTGTATGGAATGGTATTTGTTGTTATAACAGCAAAAGAAATACATAATCTGTGAAAATTTCAACTGTCGAAACACAAATAGCTATTTGTTCATGAGACATGCCTGGTGACAGACATCCAAGTCTCGGTGAAAGGGGTTCCCGTTTTACCCTTTGTGTACGGAATCCTAAAAATTACACCACAAGTCTTTCTAATAAGTAGCATTTTACTTAGTTAACCTATCAACACGCATACAATATGACATAAATTGAGTAGATCAAAATAATGAATGCAGAAATATCAATCACTATGAATCTTTAAGTACATATAATAAAACAGTAAAAATATTTTGTCTGTAAATTTATTATTTTTGACTGAAATGGACAGAGAGACACTTAAAAAAATAATAGAAAGCAAAAAGTCTTTTTTGAATTTTTTGTCTGTCTGTATGTATGTTTGATCACGCTAATCTGATATGATTTGAAAATTAATTTATTCACATTATTATATATTGAATTCGAAATTTACGCGGACGAAGTCGCGGGCAACAACTAGTACTTGAATAAAAACCGATAGTTCTAAATGGTTCTAAATAATATGACGTTTTCCTTGACCTTATATACAAAAAGGACATGATGTTGGAAGGAAACCAACATCATGTCCTTTTTTTTAGGAGAGTCCAATAAACATAGATTTATCTATTGGCGTTGTTGTATTAATATATTACAATGGTATGTACATTCATGAATACATCGAGATCCGTTATAAAAGTGCTGTCGTCACACAATGCCAGCCATTGAGAAATAACGAGCAAACCACATTTGAATATCAACGATATCGGAAAGACTGAGCAATGGCGCTTGCGTCTCACGCAGCAATGATAAAATATGACAAATACAGAAATTGCAATCCGCACAGAATGTGCGCTGTTATAATTAAATTTAAGCGCAATTACGCCAGGATTTATAGTAGCATTAGTAGCGTATTATAATTAAGTATTATTACGCTACAACTAAAACTGGGTAAAGAAGAGTTAAGTATATAATGTTTTTTAAATTATATATGTGTTACATGGATATTTTACTGCTTTGAGACCCTGTGGTATACGTGAAGCTTCTATTAGTAAACAATTTTTAAAGTTAATGTGTATAAAAAGCATATAAAGATGTTAAAATTTAAAAATGAAACTATCCCGTCTCTATAAATGTCACCTTAAATGTATTAAAATAGCCTCTCAAAGTGGGCGATAACGCCTTGTGGCCTTGTGGGCGCAGCAGGCCTAAAGGGGGGCGGTAAGTTACCCAGAAATAAAATGCAGGTGTTGTGTAGTTATTAGTAGTGGTGGATAGTAGTTTTAAAGTAGGGGAAAAATGGAGGTAGCAAAAAATAATTTATTCTCAAAGTGGGCAGTACACGAAATAAGTTTGAGAACTCCTGTATTAAACTCTTGCCTGATAGGCTGTCTTAGAAGGATTTAATTTAAAAATTCAGATTTCCAATACTTTAGCAAAATAATAACCAGCAATAGCTATCCATCTCTTGCTTCGATTTTGTGGTCGGGCTCAAGAAACAATAGCCATTGATGGTCGTCCGGAATCGCTAACTGGAATTACACCCCATTACATTAAAACGATTCCGCGTAGTTAGGCCGCGCACGATATATTCCTTAGACAGCTGTCAATTGTCAAAATTGTACATTTGCATTCTGACCATCGTCGGGTTGTAAAATTTGTTGAGTAGTTTTTGGTATTCTGAACTACGATGAGTTCTAATGCTTAGCTCGTCCGGCGGGAATTCATAAGTAAGTTTCACAAGTTAGACAACGAAATAAATTTGGGTTTTTCACTTACACACACACAATTTATTTTGTATTTTATCAGGTATACCTATAAGAGACTATAGAAAATCCGAAATATGGGGCAATCAAATAATAATCATTATCAAATAAAAGAAAGAATAAATAATAACCCATTGCCCATTTTTTTAATCATTAAAGCAATGGTACAACCACAACTTTATCATCAGAGATATTAAAATTGTATTCATTAATCAGTTGACTAATTTATTGTACATACATCACGATCAAATTAGGTTACAACAATATCTAATGTTAAACTTATTTAAATGGTTAATGTGTTTTAACTTGCGATTGACGCTACTGTCTAAAAATGTCGCGTTAAAAGCGTGCAAACTGCTTAAGTTTTGGCATCCGCCTCACGGCGGTATTAAGCGTGACATATGAACAACAGCAACATACGCATTCGTATCACGTAGCCTGGGGAACCCCGACCGTTTACACTACACCCAAAGTACACAAGTGACATCACTCTCAAAATATAGGCGTAGAATATCGAACACGCACCTCTGAGGCTGAAGCACTCAAAATTGTAAAAAGAAAAAACTATTGATACCTACCACATCTGTCACATATTTCATATTGCATTGACGAGCTCCACGCTATAATGTTTAACATTCCTGTTCGCTAACCAGAATAAGGTTTAGGGTTCGACCCCTGGGATCGCTTCTCAATCAGTTAATCATTTGATGATCGAAATCTTTATTCAGAAATTAGACCTTCATAAACACACTACAGACACGCTACATATCAAGCTACAGACTACTAGGACGACCGGAACGACCGCTGCTGAAAAGAAATACCGAAAGAACTATAGCAGTTTTGGTGCCTATAATGCCAGAAGAGCTTGATTATCCATTTAATATTCATATTTATATATAAGGCATATAAGTCAAAATTTTATAAAATAAAACTCAATTACTATTATGTTCGAGTGATCATATTTTAAAAAATGGCTAAGAGGTATCAATCAATTTGTGGGAATTAAGTAGCCCAGTCCCAGATCAGAACCAGAACCCTGGCAGAACCAGATCACAAGTTGACGCATGGGTCAGCCATTGCGAAACTCAACCATATCAGAGGTAACAAATCGACCCGGTCCACGACGCCGCCACCAGTTTCTACATTTTAGTGAGCATTACGTACTCGGATCCTTTTTTTCTTATATTGAAACAAAGGATACTTCTAAACAACGACTATTCTTACTTATCCTGAGTAACGATAACCTGTAAAATGTACCTGTATTTATCTTGGTACGTGATATCATTTGAACTAACATATGATGTACAGGATGTCAACCCTTTAAGGTTAAAATCAGACACAAAGAACTCCATTTTAAGCTCCAGGTGGCTGGCGTAGGGAGCTTTTTAATGAGCAAATCTTGGTATATCATCACTAAGAAGCCCTCTTCTAAGCAATTATCCCCTAATAATTGCTGGCTGCCTAAACATGTTAGAGCAGATAACCGAAATAAATTCTGAAAACTAACGCCGCTCTGGGTTTATGGCTTTTATAAAAATACTATCTTTCACCGGTAGCTTTGCACGCCTTGTCTCTTATATAAGATTGAATTGAAGGTGTAAACTGCAGTTTAGTGAGATTTCAAAAAACTTGCAATATCATATGTATATGTGATACTCGAAAATGTGCGTACTGGAGGTAGGTCAGGGAGAGTACCCATCGGCGGCGAGCCGGATTCCCAGACAGTGACGTCAGCGCATAGACAAACTAGAGCGGCATCACCGGCGTTATCCCGGCAACAAACGCGTTATTTCATATATTTATTAGTATTGACAGTGGCGGGACAGTGCAATCCCACGCGCTACGCGAACCGTTTTACTGCGCAACACGTGTACATGTTGCTCTCTACGGTCTGCAGCCATCGCCACACATCAATTGTGTTTTTAAATCTCTAGCTATTACGGTTCACATATGATACAGCCTGGTGACAAGACAGACGGACGGAGAAGTCGGCCAGAAGTAATTGGGTCCCGTTTTACCCTATAGGAACGGAACCCTTAAAATGATCTGGGGATAATTAGCTGTGAATATTCTCAACTCTACATAAAACTCTCCATATAAAGCTGACTTATTGCAAATAATTTGAATCATATTTTAAATTTGTAATATTAATTAGTGGTATATGACCCACACACAAACATACTTTCACAGAAGACGCCTGAATGGCGGCTATCAACCGCCATGCACCGTGCGGTGAGTGGGAGAGCCGGAGGCCCAACTTTTAAAGACTGGCAACGCTTCTGTGACCCCGCGGGTGTTGCAGTTGTCTATGGGCATCGGTGATCACTTAACATCACGTGAGCTGCCTGCTCGTTTGCCTCCCTCTTATATAAAAAAAAGAAATAATTATGCCCGTATGAACTGTGCTAAAGTAGTATTAATCGGTTCAAATCATAAAATTGCCAATATTCTCACTGAAGAATTAATTTTAATATGGCTTATGTCATAATGTTTTAATATAACGTTTTTATTATAATATTAGTAATATAAATACCCTATAACTCTGCTTTGTACTTAATGCAGTCGATAAAGCATTTAAATTTGCTAAATTAATGTTAAACAAGAGTTTAACTGGAGCTTACAAGACGCCAGTTTGCAATCTGGACTCGAGCCATCTTTTTAGAGACAGTCATTAACATAAACTCCAGAAACGATGCAAAGCAATTATAAAATTAGTTGTCCCCTTTATAGAGTGAATATTAGAAGAAATGCCATACTTTATAGAGGAAACATATACATCCAAGGAAAGATTTTATTTTATTAGAGAATCCTTATTTCTCAATATTACGATTGACAAGCTCAAGGGCGCAGTGGTAAAATGTCTTGGTTCGAGCTCCGGAATAGGACATAATACAAAATTTCGATTGTATAAAAATCACACTCGACATAAAGCAATCATGAACAGAAATCATCTAAGAATATCAGAATGTCAAGGAAGCGATAGAAGTATAGGGCCGTAGTAAATGGAACGAAGTAATCTCTGCCTACCCCTAAGGAAAGAAGGCGTGATCATATGTATTTATTAGAACAGATTGTAATGGAAATATGATGGCTTTCTGATTTGCTTGGGTCTAGAATGTATTTCTATATATATATATATACAGTCTACGACAAAAATAAGTGGACACAATAGACAAATAGTAATTTTTTATTGTATTATTTGTTAATCATAACAGAGTGAATGTATAATTACCATACTTATATATTTGCTTAAGTTATTTAAAAAACATATA